>PVIC010014988.1:0-35611 GCA_004025085.1 Thryonomys swinderianus
AAAAAAAAAAAAAAAGAAATGGAGGGAAGAAGGTGGGAGTGGAGAGGATGAGAATGGAAAAGGGATGAGATTCTGTTATCTACAGGTGCCAACACCACACAATGAATGCAAACATTTTATATATAGATATAGATAGATAGCAATATGTACTAATAGAAAAGTCTTTAGAAAACTGTTTCTATGTGTGCTGTTGAGAATAAGAAGGCCTGAGGCTCTGTCATCTAGACAGATATCACACCTTGCACAAGCTACCCGGCCTCCAGCCTGCCACATCGCTCACACTTAATTAAGCCTAAAAGCTGAGCGATCCCATTAGTTGATTTCTTCTGCTAATTCTTGTACTATAGAGATTTTGTTCATAAAGTCTTTCTCTAAGCCAATGTCTCCAAGAGTTCTACCTAACCTTTTATTTATTTATTTGTTTGTTTATTTTGAGACAGGGTCTCATTTTGTAGTTCAGGCTGGCCCTGAGCTCACTCTGTAGCCCAGGCAAGCCTTGAACGCAACAATCCTCCTGCTTCTGCCTCCCAGGTACTAGGATTACAGGTGTGAGCCACCACACCTGGCATTGTGGTATGTGGTACTAATTGCTGGTGGGTGTGAGTAACCATACCTGGTATTGTTATATGTGGTTACCAGGATTGAACTCAGGACCTTGCACTTGCTAGGCAGGTGCTGGAACCACTGAGCTAAATCTCCGGCCCCACCTAACCTGTTTTGCAGAAGGTTTAGTGTTTCTGTTTTAATATTTAGGCCTCTAGTCCACTTTGATTTTACATGGTAAAAGAGATAGATCTAGCTTTAGTCTTTGGCAAGTTAAAGCCCAGTTTTTCCAGTACCATTTATTAAAGAGGCTATCCTACCTCCATTGAGGACATTTGGCTCCTTTGTCAAAGATGAGGTAGCACACAGTGTATCTGAAGTTGATTCAGATAAATTAGATCTTCTAATCTATTCCATTGGTCCTCGGGTCTGTTACTTTACCAGTACCTTACCGTTTTTATCACAGTGGTTTTTGTAGTATAGTTTCAAGTTGGGAATCATGATATCCCCACCCACATCCTTGTTGCCTAGAATTGCTTTTGCTATTCTAAGTCTCTTGAGGTTCCAGATGAATATTTGCATAATTTTCTCTAGATCTGTGAAACATATGCTTGGGATTTCAATTGGTATTGCATTGAATCTAAATAATATTTGTGGGAATATAGTCATTTTGACAATATTAGTTCTTCCTATCCAGGAACAAGGGATCAACAAATGGAATCTCATCCTATTCAAAATCTTCTGCACAGCAAAAGAAACCACAGGCAGAGTGCAAAGGCCACCAACAAATTGGGAAAAAATTTTACCAGTGGTTTCTCTGACAAAGGGCTACTATCTAGAATATACAAAGAGCTTAGAAAGTCAGGCCCCCCAAATTTAAAGACTCAATTTAAAAATGGGCATCTAAAATGAACAAGTGCTTTTCAGAGGAAGAAATAAAAGCAGCTAAGAAGCATATGAAGAAATGTTCAACATCACTAATTAAAACAACACTGAGATTTCATCTCACTCCACAAAGAATGGCTCCAATTGCAAAATTAATCAGCAATAAATGCTGGCAAGGCTGTGGGGGAAGAAAGGAACCCTTCTCCACTGTTGGTGGGAATGTAGACTGGTACAACCAGTATGGAGATCGGTGTGGAGATTCCTTGAAAAACTTGGATTAGAGAACCCATTTAACCCTGATACTCCCCTGCTAGGTATATAAAAAATTCACGTCACAGCAACATATGTGCACCCATGTTCATAACAGCTGAGTTTATAATAGCTAAATCTTGGAAACAACCCAAATGCCCATCAACTGGAGACTGGGTAAAGATGTGGCTTTTCTATAAAATGGAGTATTACTCTGTCATAAAGAATGTAAGTTTGAGTCATTTATACTCAGATGGATGTATCTTCAGGACATACTCATAAGTGAAATAAATAGCTCACAGATCTGTAAATATCATATTTTTTCTCTGGTATGAAGAACTAAAGATGTAAATGAGCTCTAGGATATATTGTAGATATTGTGAAATAGAAAACATTCAAAGGGAAATGGGGTGTAAGGGTAAGTAAAGAGGGGAAGAAAAATGTGATGGTAATAAAAAAGGGAAACAAAGCTAATGTATGTAGGGGCGGGGGTGTAGGGTGGGTGGGGGAATGGGAAAAAGTGAGAATTAAATTGTGTCACATACTGGTACAAATTCTCAATACTGTGTGTGATCACGATGTGTATATATAATGTACCAATAAAGATTCAATTTAAAAAAAACAGCTCAGTGAAAACTCTGCCTCTCACCCCCAGCCATATCACAGCTCTTCTTCCCATAAGCAAAGAAAGACGTAGTACGACCTCGGACACACACACTTGCTCACAGGGAGGCTCTCTTCCTCCATTCTTACAAACAGCAGCACAAAACACACACATACTCAGCATCTTGTTTCTTTTTATTTATGTATTATTTTGTGGTTCCAGGGATAGAGCTCAGGATTTTGCGCTTGCGATGCAGGTGAGGTGGCACTGAGCTAACTCCTCTTAATGTGGCTTTGGAGCTGTTCATGTCAGCATGCAGAGAGCAGGTACTTACCCTCCACTAAACTCCACTGATGGACATTGGGGCTGTTTCCAGTCTATGGCTGCAGCGCTGCCTGAATTTCTGTGCTTATCCTTCATCACACCTCTGTACAAGCAAGTGGCTAATGTGAAATCCAGAATGGAATTTTCAGGTCAGACAGAATGGAGAGACAACCCAGACAGACCTATACTAATTCGATGCATGACCTTGGAAAAAGCATTTGACAATTCTGAACCTCATTTTCTTATTTGCACAATAGAAGAGCTTCCCAGCATGACCTGCAGTTCCTTTCCTCCTTCAGAGTCCCTGCGACTGAGAACCTCCTAACTGCAAGGACTTTGGCAAAGATGACTGCACTGGCCTTGTGATCTGTCCACGAACACAGTGTCCCTAGTTGAGGCTGTCACAGCCAGCTGGAGCCAAATTCATCCTGGGCACAGCCAACAGAGCAGAACTTGCAGAGACAGGTCCAAGAGCCAGGCATGACCTCATTTGTTGGGGAGTAATATCCCCCTTGTTTTGACGTTTGAAAATGTAACAACTTCGGCAGGCTCTGTAGAAATCAGAGGGAGAGTAGAGCCGTTTTGTCTCAGTTTACAAAACTGGGACTGAAAGGGCTAAGTATAATTAAGATGAACATAGAGAAAGCATTAACAAGAATGCTGGAGGTGCGAAGGCATTAAAGGGTTGCTTAGAAGATTACTGTGTTTTACAAGGCAATCGAGCAATCAGTGCATGCTCTGTTGGTACACGGACTACACAGGAGCCAGTCTGGTGGTTTTGCCTTCATTGAACGCTGAGATTATGCTGCTATTAGGTTAAGTCTTAGGACAACTTCAGTAGGGACTTTCTGCTTAAGTCCTGATGTTAATTGTTATCATTGATCAGATTTGAGGATATATTTTATCTGAAAGATGACCTTAGGAACATTCCAGTTGCTTACTTGGAAATGGAAATCAGGAGTGCTGCATTAAGTGTAAGACAAAGGGTTCTGGAAGCAGCCACTGGATGAGGCCTGTGAGTGGGTGGGGAGTGGGATGTGCATGATGGTAGGTAGAGGAAGGTGTGCAAAAGGCACTGCAATAGGTCGACACTTCCCAGGGGCATATCTGAGAGGCCTACCACCATGTAGGTGTCAGTAAAAAACCCAGGATTACCAGAATTCGTAGTTACAGACAAGGCTTCAGGAACTGCTGATGAAGGGAGAAAGTTAGTGAGAGTTCCAGTCTTCGAAGGCCTGTGTGTCTCTCTGTCTCTCTGTGTGTCTCTCTTTTGCTAAGACACAAGGTACAGTTCTGTATTCAAGGACGAGGTGCCTCATGAGGAAAGGGCAGAGTGCAGTCGTCAGAACTGGGACAGAGTAGAGGTGACTTGATTTTAAGCAGCAGCTCCCATATCACACTTTTGGTTCAAATTTGGCTTAGTCACTTGGACAGGAACCTTGTAAGTGGGAATACTCCGGGCCAGGCTCTAGTCATTCCTAGGTAAATCTCCTTGGGTTCTTCCCTTTTTCCTCTGCAGCCCCACCATTGCCCTTGCTCAGAATCCCATGTCCTTCTCTAGGACAAATGCAGTAGCCAGATTGTGTCACAGTCTCCATTATCCCCTCCCTCCACCTGTTCTCTTCATGGCAGCAGGTCTGACTGTCCTCAGTGACTCGCTGTGACTTCCCAAGGTTTCATGAGGTTCAGTCACTTGATCTCTCTTCCTTTTCCGGCATCTTTGTGCTTCTTGGATACTGAACACTCCACTTTCCATTTTTTACTTTAGAGGTCATTTCTAGCTTCTAAACCTGTGCTCATGTTGTTGCTCCTGCTTGGACTGTCCATCTTTATCTTACTTACCAGGATGATTCTTATGTATTTTCAAAACTCAGCTTCAGTTTCCAGAAAGCTGTGTCTCTTTCAGAAAGCTGAGTCTCTTTCCTAAAATGGCCCGGTCCCCATAGTTCCTCTTTCCCAAGGTTTTCAAATTTGGCTGTGTGTCCAAATGGAGAACTTTTAAAATGACTGTTTCCAGGGCCCTCTTCCAGACCTATTAAATCAGTAAGTCGATCCAGTTCACTCTGATGTATTTAGCTGAGGACAGGATGTCTGCATCTTATTTCCCAGTGGTTCAGAAAAAAGTCTGTGTGCATGCATGTTTATTATACTACTATACCTATCAATTGATTGATCTACAGATCTAATGTTGGTGATGTGTACATAGGTGTTTACTATATTGCTATCTCACCTTTTCAATGTGTTTGACATTTTTACAAATTAAAAAATTGAGAAAAATGATTAATGCTTCCCTGATGAGCTGAGCCATCTGTCCTTTTACGAAGCCTCTGAGTGGGCAGTGACTAGTGCATATCATTTGCCAGGTAATTCTGAGTCTCTTTGTTGTGACCCTTTTCCCTGGGAGACTACTGGATCATGGGGGCAGGAGCCTTATGCACTTCGTACCTTTGTGTCCTTCTCCCCTGGCTCAGCATGTGTCCAGCACGTAGTGGACATTTAATCCATGTGTGTTGAGTGTAACAAAAGCAAAATTTCATCCAGGATAGATAGCTTATTTTAAATTTGCTCTTCTTTTGTTCACTTAATCTCTCATCATTTATTGAGCAGGACCTATTTTCTATGCACATGTTAAATGCAAAGGGGTCATAATATGACGTACAGAAAGTTTCTAACATCTAAAGTGATCCAGTTGTTGGACCTGTGGATTGTAGGATTTTAGCAGTGCCCTTGATATTTTGCACTTGAGGCTGGTAACATCTCCCCTCTCTCCTTCTGCCTACTGAGATAGTAACAAATACCTCCACATATTGCCAAATTTTCATCTCCAGTAGAAAACCATTGGCCTACAAGACAGATTGCCTTTAAACAAACTTAAGTGGAATGAAGAAAATGAATAAGACTGGAGATTCATTGGTTCCGGCGCCTGCCTTGCAAGCGCAAGGTCCAGAGTTCAATCCCCGGTAATCACATACAATGCTGGGCGTGGTGACCCACGCCCACCAGCAATCAATACCACATACCACAGTGCCGGGCGTGGTGGCTCATGCCTGTAGTCCCAGCACTCAGGAGGCAGAGACAGGAGGATTGCTGAGTTCGCGGCGGCTTGCCTGGGCACCATAGTGAGTTCAGGGCCAGCCTGAACTACAAAGTGAGACCCTGTCTGAAAAAAAAAAAAGAATATACGCTCACAATGAAAGATAAGATGTAAGAGCAATTATGATATTTCACAAAATAGTATGGAAGCACAGGAAAAGAAAATCATTCCATCTAGGACAGTGATGGTGAAGCTTTCAGAGCTTTTGATGATAAAAACCAGCTCCCTGAGGCATGTGTGAAATACGTTCACCGCCACTAGTCTAGGGTATTTGGGAAAATAATTATACGAAAGAACCATGTCGGGACTTTATTGCTGTTATAGGTGAGAAGCTCTTTCAATGCTGCTTTCTCTCTTGCGCTTCTACCATCTTGCCCTTATACCATCTGTGGTCACCCTTCAGGTGCTTTGAAATGATTTTGGACACTCATCTTATTTCACACTGTGTTTTGAGGTGGGCAAATCAGAACAAACAGTGAAGGCCTTCCTGAGTTTTATGCAGGATAGTGAGTCTTCTCCTTGCTTGCTCCTGTCCCAACTTCATCAGAATAGGGGAACTATATTTGTTTTAAAACTATGAACATTCATTAATTAACTTTTCAATCTGAACTTAACTTTATATAACTTTTCATACATCATGACATGGTGGCTCCAGCACACACACAAGCCTCCAGCTCCTGAATAATCTGTCCCAAAGAAGCTGTGAGTCTCCCTCCACCATCAGGCCTATTTGTCTTCTTTCTACGACCAATACACAACTTACACCCCTCTGGTGTTGACCTCTGATCACAACCCCATGTTGCCTGCATGAGTGACACTATCCACTCCTCTGCCATCCTAGGACTGGGGAATGCGATGGAAGCTGCGAACAACTGGTGAGGCCAGGCAACAATTTGTCAATACTAATGAAACACAAGCTGACAGGCCCTTGGTAACCTCTTAAAATGCCCTGTCAGTATCGCATACACACATTTTTATAAGGTAGGTGTCCAGGATAAAATAATGACATTCTCATTGCTTATGGTGATCCAGACACTCTTCTGATACCTTAACTAGTTTGATCCTTATAGCAGCCAGTTCCCACACTTGATGATGGCAGGCTCCTCCTGAAAAGAAATCACTGTGGGCTTCTTCCCCATTTCCCTAACCTCATTTTCTGTATCTGGTGACCTCTCAATCATCTGGAGACTGGCACTAAACTATGAGTGCTGGAGAGAGTCAGAAGTGTGGCCTCAGGAGATGCTGGGGAGCATGAGGCTTTTGTAGTCCAGCTCTCCCACATCTCCTCTGTGCAGGACTAGTCACCTGTCCCTAAGGTATGCAGCCCTTTGGGTGCTGCATCTGGGGTCCCCATACTCTATCCTGCTTTTGGTGGGAATAAGGGCCATGTGTGTGGGGGGTGAAACACAGGCCTACTCTGCCCAGATTATCTGCGATCTTGACATACCTGAATTTGACTCATCATTCTTACACACACACACACACACACACACACACAATCAAGCTCCAGATCTGAAGTCCTCACAAAAGGTAGGAGAACAAGCCTCTCAGAAGGTTTAATGTCATGCTTCTGAAGGTGATCAAACAGAACCATCTGGAAATTCTTTCTCCACCAGAGGCCGTTATTCTTCAACTTCCTCAAAAGCTGGGGTCAGTGGCTCTGAACACAGAATGACATTTATATAATTGAGTGACATGGCCCTAAGGTTGAAAGACCTTGATGGAAAAGGCATCCTTTCACTTCAGCTTTAAGTGGGCCAGCCCGGTCCCCTTCTGGAGCTTTAAACTGTCAGATGCTAGCAAGACCCAGTCAGGGCCACCAAGTCAGTCAGAAGAGAGATGGCTTCCTCTACCAGCCTAACAGCTCACCTTCCACAGGACTTCCACACATTTATTCTTTTCCAACAGACATAACTGAAACCAGGAGTTTCCAACACATCCTGGAGGAGAAAGCCACAATCCAAGTTGCTCCAACAGTGTGAGGAAATGGTGGGCTAGACATGGGTTCCAATGGGGAGGAGGTACCACAGCCCAGGGGGGCCTCAGGTGGAATCCTGGAGTAGACTTTGAAGTAGTAGGAGTGAGGAGGTCCTGCAGGGCAGATAGCCAAGGGGAGGACAAGGTCAGCTTTGCTGGAGGGCCAGATGCGATGCCCTTGGCAAGGAACAAGAGATGCCAATTGGAAGATGACCACCATGGAAATTCTTTGTGCTGTGCTGTGAGCTCAAACTTCATCCATCAGAGCAATGTAAAGCCACACAACATAGGCAAATAATAGTAACAGCTGGTATTTATCGAGTGGATACTCTTGAGTCAAGTGTCTTGCATCTATTTAACTTATTTAATCCTTTTTAAGAGCCCCCGTACACTAATATTATTACCACTTCATGTCTGGGGTAACAGAGGCACAAAATGCCTGTACATTTACTTAGTGTCTAAGTTGTGTAGCTGGATTTAAATCCAGGCAGTTTTATTCCTTAGTCCTCTCTTTAAGCTACTCTGGAATTATTACTGATTTGACTGTCACCTCTTTTAAAAGGATATATGTGAGTTATTATATATATTATATATTTTATGTATTATACATTATATTATTACATTATATATTGGCCTAGTAAGAAAATTAATCTAAAAAATGAATTACTCCCCCTCTCTATATATAAATATATATATATTTTTCCTAGTAAGAAAATTAATCTAAAAATGAAAGAGAACAAAATATAGAAAAGTAAGGGATGTTCATAGCAGGAAAACAGGGTGAGAAATTACTAAATTGAGCTCTAATCTTTACTTGCACTTTCTAACAAGAACAGTACAAAATTATCAGGCTAGAAACATTTTACTCCTTGCTGGTAAGGAGGAGCATACGTGATTAGCTGGAAAGAGGCATTAGTTTTTTGTACTGACTTCTAAAAGAAAACTGGTTGGGTAAAACCTTTATTAAGTGTGATGTAATACACTTGATGTATTAGTTTCTTAGGGTTCCTGTAACAAATTATACATTTTGTGTTTTAAAACAACAGAAATTATTTTTCTCTCTATTTTGAAAGCCAGATGTACAGAAATAAGACATCAGGAGGTCTCGAGGGAGATTTCATTCTATGCCCCTGTGCCTTGGCTTGTGGTAGATATAGAGGCTTTTAGGGTTGCTTCTTGGCTTGTTCGTACATCATGCCAACTTTGGTCTGCCTTCACATGACTTTCTTCTTCAAGCTCTGTGTCTCAAAACCCCTCCTTTCTTATATAAGAACTGTCATTGGATTAAGAGCCCATCATAAGACCAAGACTGTTTCATTTCGAGATTTTTAATGACTTTTGCACAGATTTTGCATCCAAAATAGGGTAAAGGGGTGGAGACATGTACACATCATTGTGAGGGGCCACTGTTCAATAGAACACACAAAATATGTAATAGTAATTCTGCAAAAACATTTAAATAGTTTTAAATGATGTCTCTTACAGAGACAAAGTCAATGGTAGAGTTTGATTGCAATTTAGTCCACTTGGGTGGCTACATCTAGTTGGCCCACCAGGCATTTACTTGTCCTCTTGAAAGGGCGCTGGAACAGAATGTCTTGTGAGATACACACACACACACACACACACAATGTTGTTTCTGTTTTGTTTTGTTTTTTGTGGAGAAAATTTCACTACAGGTGAGCTCAGGTGGTACACAGGACTCAGGCTGAAGATGAGTTTTGGGCCAAGCCCTATTGGTGAGAGATCTAGTAAAGAAGCCCCCAACTAAGAACTATGTGAGAATCCTCAGAAAAGAGTTTGTAAAATACACACATCCCACTTGTGTCCAAAGCAAGGTGAAGCTGAGTCTCAACTCTGTTGTCTCCTCCCCTGAATTGACTTTGTAATGTAATGGAGTAGTTGGGACAAGCTGTTCCAGGCTGGTGCTGGCTTCTCATCAGTCTAGTGGCATGGGGAAGGACAGAGGGGCGACACTGTCTGTCAGAATAAGGGTGGCCTTGAGATTCTATTTGTGTTGGCCTTCTTGTCTCCTTTCCTAAAAAGGACACATCTACCCCGTGAACTTCAATACCTTCATTAACAAAATGGCTACACTGTTTTAAGTCATTGAATTATTGTCAAGATTAATTAAATGAAAGGTCATTTTAAAACACTCAATATAACATCTGTCAGATATGGAGAAAGAGAGAATTCTGATAAGGTTATTGCTACATGTGCTAGAAACTAGTGGGGTCCTAGGGATTTTTTGTCATCATCACTCTGATGATAGAGAATGAGTGAACACGAACTCTGGTTCCCCTTTCTAGAGCTTTGGAACAAAACTGTGCTGACCAGGCCTTTTCCTCCCTATGTGACAATGACATTGATTTTCCCTTTGTTCTGCAGCCATTATTGTTTCTTAGGAACAAACTCCATTTATTGGGATTCCCCTGTCCTGCTGAAACAACAATTGAGAAAGATGCAGTGGGAGGCTGGGGACAGCCCTTAGGGGTCCCAGTTAGGCTGGACCTTCTGGTCACCTGCACACATAGCCAGTCCCCAGAGTAAGTCACTGGAAGCCTCTACACTCAGAGCTACAGTTTAATAGGACAGATTTCCTAGGTTGCTTTGAAAACACCAGCTCCTTTTCAAGTGAGAGTTTTCCCAGAAGTAACCAGCATACTTTACAATGGCCCTTTTTGGGTGGAGTTCCTTGTAAAATTTGCATGTTTTTTTGGAGGTTGGGCAAGAACTGAGCCCAGGGTCTTACTCATGCTAGGTATGTGTTCTGTTACTGAGTCACTGGGTCACACCTCTAATCTTCTTATAAAATATGGTCTTTTGAAAAACACTGGCATCCGAAGTGTTTCAGGATCTGCTTCCAAACTTTCTTTCAGAAGAAGTCATTAGCAACCAAACCGATGCTCTGACCAAGTGTAGTAATCTGTTTGAGCTACATAACAAGATATCATAATCTAGAAGGCTCAAGCAACACAAGTTTATTTTCTCACAATTCTGGAAGCTGGAAGGTCAGCCTCAAACTGTCAGCATGGCTGGATTCTAGGGAGAGTCTGCTTCCTGGCTTTCAGGTGGCTGCACCGAGCCATGCTCTCACATGGTCTTTCCAGTCATCCAAAGAGTAAGCTCTCTGGTGTCTCTTCTTGAAAGGACACGAATCCTACTAAATCAGGGCCCTACCACCATGACATCACTTAACTTTAGTTACCTCCTTCCCCTCTCTCTGAACATGAGTTAGTGTTTTAACACATACATATGAAGGGAGATGTTCAGTCCACAACACTGGAGCTGAGCTCTCCTGCTGCCGGGTCTAACCCATCTCTTTTCTCTACCTGGAATGGCTTTTGCTCAGTCTTGGATGATAGTGGTAGGCTGTGAACTCTGAGACTATCATCACCACAGGCAGTACATGGCACTCTTCTGTGCTTGATATACTTATTAGCACTGTGCTGACAGTTCCAACCCTTCTTGGGATTAGGGCTTCATATACGTTTGGTTCTATCACTGAAATGCACTGTGAAGTAGTCGTGTCCATTTTGTGGACCCAGAGAAAGTGGACAAACCTAGCAAAAAGTCAAAGAGGGATAAGAAGTGCTGCTTATTGAACTGCTTGGAAGTGCTTGAAACTTTACATACTTTATCTTGTTGTGATAAAATACAGTTAAAATCTACCACTTTACTTAAAGCATATAAGTCTGTGGCAATTAAATATTTACAATGTTGCGCAGTTACCATTATCCAGCTCCATAGCATTTCACCTTCATTAAAGGAAATACAGAAGTATGCATATTACCTTCTATCCCCTGGCCACCTCTAGTCTGTTTTCTATTTCATAGATTTACTTATCCTAGTCGTACTGAATAAAGGAATCATACAATATGTGACCCTTCACCTTTGGCTTCTTTCCCTTAGTATGTTTTCAAGATTCACTCATGTTGTAACATATCAGTGTTTCATTTCATTTTATGGCTGAATAATATTTTACTCATGAATATATCACTTTTTTTTTTTGAGACAGGGTCTCATTTTGTAGTTCAGGCTGGCACTGAGCTCACTATGGAGCCCAGGCAAGCCTCAAACTCAACAATCCTCCTGCCTCTGCCTCCCAAGTGCTGGGATTACAGGCATGAGCCAGCACACCTGGCATTATGGTGTATGGTACTGATTGCTGGTGTGCATGAATCACCATGCCTGCTATTGTTATATGCGGTTACCAGGGAATGAACTTAGGACCTTGCGTTTGCTAGGCAGGAGCCAGAACCACTGAGCTAAATCTCCAGCCCCATATATCACATTTTTAATTATTTTTTTGGTTGATAGGCATTTGACTTGTTTCTACCTACTGTCTTTTGGGAGTAATATGTCATGAGTATTCATGCATAAATTTTTGTTTGAATGTATTCCTAATTATTTTTCTATACCATTAAAAGAAAAATTATTAGTATCTTATTTGGCTGATGGAGAAAAAAAATATGGCTTGGAGATTTTACTTGTTCAAATTACATAGCTGGTAATCACAGAAGTGGAAGACAAATGCAGGTTTGTGTTTCCACACTACAAGTGGCTTCATGGAGTCAGATCTGGTTCGACTCTCATGACAAACTTGAAATTATACTTTTATACTTTCTTTTCTCAACTTTGGAGCAATCCTTTCCCAGCACTAAGATGTGTTATATCTGCCTTGAGCACGTTCCCTTTTTGTCTTCCTTTCTCTCTTAGAGGAAAAGCCAGGTCTTGAACTGATCAAATAAGATTTGTATGAGCAGTTCCTTGAACACTTTTGTAAAAGGACTACCCAAAGCATGGCTGTTCTTTAAAAATATGAATATATACCTTGAATCACCATTATGATGAATAATTCCTCCGTTTTCACAGTAAAGGTAACTGTTCCCCCAGAATCAACTCTTTCATGTTTATCAGTCTTAGGATGTAGGGGTGCTTGCTTTTATACTCAGTCAAACATTAATAACAAAAGAAAAAGGTGGGGTTGCAGTCAGTCATCCTCAGAGGTGAGGGAAATGAAAGGAAAGGACAGAAGGAATGAGAAACCTCTCACCACAAAGCCAGTGAATAAAGGCTCTTGAGGAGCCTAACAGTTACTGACAGCACAGACAGAAAACACAGTTCCACTGAAGTATTTGACAAGGGCCAGGGATGTGGGGGCCAAAGCTAGAGGAATCTCTGAGGCTCTAGTCTTGAACTAGGCCAGGGAGAACATGGGGTTCTGCTATCAGCCAGGAGTAGAAATCCTAGCTGCATGGAAAGAGGAGGCTCTGTTTGAATTACTGCCAGAAAAGCCTTGACATTCACAAGGACCAAGGAGCTATTTGGAGCTGTAGAGAGGTGAGGCTGAATAAGCCAGGGTTTTGCCAAACAATAGACCAAGTTTACCTTTGCTGCATAAGAGATCATCCACAAAGAAGGACTGAAAACTAGAATACTGATCATTTCTCATAGTTGCTATTGGTCTCATAGCACCTGGGTGACCGCAGCTCAGGGTATCACACACAGTTATGGTCAGTCAGCTCCCACTGGTCCTGAAGGTGGTTTAGGCGTGCAGGAGCAGCTGAGGGCTGGCCAGTATGTCTTCCTCTTCAGGAAGCCTCAGGCTTCTCTGTGTGGGATCTTCGTGTAAAGCAACTCAAGCTCCTCCTCAGCATGGCAGCTCCATGTCTCATGGTGAGTATTTCAAGGGGAACCCAAAGAAGTCATGTCATGTTGTATGACTTAGCCCTGGGATGTCATAATGTTACACTGACCATAGTCAAGGGGGTCAGAAGCCCTACCCATATTAAATTGGAGGGAACTTGGACTCTTTTCTTTGGTGGAGAGGTAGTGAGGTTCTGGGAGAGCATATGCGACTGAAAATATTCTTGTAGCCTTTTTTGTTTTTGAAAATGCAATCTGTCACAGCAATTAGTGTGGCTGTGTCTGTGTGTTAATTTTCATGTTTTGTTTTTTCCTCGTATTTCTTTGAGATCCTCTGCTCTATGGTAAGAATGATGGTAGGGAAACTCAATTAGGCTTAGAGGAAGAACAGATAAATTTCTGTTGCAACTAGTCATGGAACCATAGAGTTGAAATGACTATTCACTGATTCATTCTCTCAACAAATATTTACCGAGTGTCTAGATGCCAGATCTTGTTTTCAGATTGTGATATCAACATGTCAGTGATACAAATAGCCTTAGATGGCTGCCGTCATGTGGCTTCTCTTGTAGTGGGGCATCTATTAACCATGGTCTTTGTGCCAGGCTCTGTTTTGAGCACTGCATATATGTAATCTCACTCACCATCACAGCAACTCTATGAGGTAGCATCTTAACTTAATCCCCATCTTACTCTGGAACATAGAGAATGAATAATTTGCATAAGGTCACAACTAGCAGGAGGCAGAGCCACAATGTGCATCTCAGTCTTCTGGCTCCAGGTCTCTTCTGTCTGTCATTCTGCCTCTGGAAAGGGATTTGCAGCTCACACAGTTCACCCCTTATTTCACATACGTACACTCAGAGGTACTAGGTGATGAGATGACTTGCCCATGGTCACACAGGCGCTTAATACCAAGGCTGGGATTGTAGCATTATCTCCTAGAACATGACCGCTCCTACTGGGCCCTAGATTCTGTGGACAGAGTTTTGTGAAGGATGATTTAGCTACATCCTTTTGTTTCCATTTTGATTAATGGTTCTTTGGGAACAGAAAAACCTCTTCACTACTGCTATTTTTATCTTATTCACTGGTTGATAGCCTTGTCCTGGCCTCCACAGATGGGAAGAGATAAATGGCTTGCTCATGTCTGCAGGGTGTTTTCCTGCTGGACACACTCTCCCTCTTCTGAAGGGGCACTTCCAGCCTGGTCATCCGTGGGACAAACGCTCTGTATGAGTTTCTGGGACTCCTGTCACCGTTGTCAGTTCTGTCCCTTCCCTTCTCACCCCAGGGACCATGATCCCCTGTGGAAGTGCTTCTCCTGGGAGACACGGGAGAGACAGAGCTCAGGACTCATGTTCCGTGCACCTCTCTGTCCCAGACTGAACCCTCTTCTAGTCTCTGGTTGCCTTTAAACTGAAGAGATCTCATGAGGAAAAGGGATGAAAGCTAGGAGCAAACGACCCATCCTGGGGCTGCTGAGGGCACTGCAGGGTAGAGCCGTGGATTTTTAGATTGGGAATTAGAGTTTGGCCGTCATCTTTTCAGATTTTCCAGAACAGCTCTAATTTCATGCAGCATAATTATTTTTTTAATAACTATGACTCATTAAATAAATAAATGTGATTTAATTTGTAGGCTTTGAATGAATCCACTAATTCAAATAACAATAAAGAAAACCTTTCTCAGCATCAAGTACTCCCCTGAAATATATTCCATTTATTTAAGGATCATCTTGATTGGGGAGGAGGCAAAGAATAAGTCTGCTGGCATCAATGAAAGAGCTGAGGGAGAGGGTTAGAATGATGCACTCTCTGTAACATATATCATTATATAGTCATAGATGACTGCACAGCCATGCACTGTGCAAGGCTATCGTGTACTAAGAGTCTCTAGTTGCACATCAGACATAATTGATTTGTATGTTGACTACAAAAAGTTTATGACAGATGGCCAGATTCTATTCTGGTAAAACCAGTATATAACAAAATAGCTTTGAACAGAATAAAGCAAGATATGAGGGAAGTGTCTGTTCTAATAGTGTGATCACGACCACTGATGGCCTGGATTGTGAGTGCTCAGTCCTCTGCAAGTCATAGGCCTGGGAGGAGGAAACTAAGATGCAGGGTAAGATGGAGAAACTGGCACAGTTGATTTCAGGACCTTGATTAACTGTCAAGTGCATTCTTTCAGTGGTCCTTTCTGTTTTTATCACAGCAGCTTTGTAGTATAGTAAGTTGAAGGGCCTTCTTTTGAGACAAGATCTCACTCTGTTGCCCAGGCTGGCCACTCACAGAGATCCTACTTCCTCAGCTCCCTGAGTGCTAGGATCACCAGCATGCGACACCACGTCCTGCTGAAAACATTTGTTTTTGAGTCAGAGACTGAGACACCTATTTGTCCATGAGAGGCTGTAGAAAGCATGTGAAAATAGCAGAATAGGGTTTTTAGATCGATAGCCTGTGTGCAGAACTTATCCAGGCCCGCGTTTCATTTAAATGTCTGGTAGATGTTATCTATAGACGTCACTACATTAAGGTCATGAGAGCTCACCTTAAGGAGGAAGATCAACACAGCAGCCTCACTTCGTGAGGCATCACTAGAAAGGGGAGAGCAGCGACTGCCACTTGAGTCAGGTCCAGACTCCATGTGCCCACAGGCCCTGTTGTCCATTGCTACCTGTCTAACCTGTGAAGTGGGGTGGGGTCTGGAGGAACAACAGGGCCTGTGCCTCCCAGCCCCTGTCTTTGTTTACTTTGGCATGTCTTCTAGTAAGCTATCAAGCTCTCTGAGGGCTAGGGCTGTGTCTTAGTCATTTTATAACCTAATTTTATTGCTACAATTTATATATACATAATGATCACATTCATCATAGAAAATTTTGTTCCTGTACGTAATGTATCTTGGTTCCTCTTTTTTGCTCCAGTCCCCTCCCCTCCCTGCAATCCTTCCTCTCCTTATGTGCAAAGGTTGCTTCTATTTTATCTTTCTTTTCTCATTTTTTAATCTCAGAGTTTATACAGGCTCTGGTACATAATGGACTCTCAATAAAATTCTCAAATGAGTCTTTCAAGGTCTAACTTAATAGTTTTATAATATTTTCTTATATAAATTATTCAGGGTCTTCGTGTGCTACAAACCATTCAAAAGAAGCTTGGTTAAGGAACATAGACTCAATTTAGCTTACTAAACAAGTATTTTCATTATATGCAGTATGTGCCCATGGTAAAATATTGAAAAAGCACAAATAGAAAAGTTGGTTTCCTTCTGGTCCCTAACACCATACCAGCTCCCTCATAGGGGTACCTGTGTTAGCAGGTTCATGTATACCCTTCCAATGATATCCTACAAACATGCAATATTTATGAATAGAAATACATATATAAATATATGTGATTTATAATTTTAATACAAAATTTTTCACTGTTCTTTTTTTCACTGAATGTATCTTAAATAGCCCTATAAATGAGAAAGAGTGGATTCATCTTTAAAAGGTGCAATCTTGCAGACTTGTGCAACCATTGTGGAGATCTGTGTGGAGATTTCTCAGAAAACTAGGACTAGGGGTCCCATTTGATCCTGCTATCCCCCTGCTAGGAATATACCCAAAAGAACTTAAAAAATCACATTGGAAAGACAGATGTACACCCTTGTTCATAGCAGCTTAGTTCGTGATAGCTCAATCTTGGAAACAACCCAAATGCTCATCAATCAACTGGAGACTGGATAAAGAAGATGTGTTTTTTTTAAATAAAATGGAGTATTATTCCGCCATAAAGAATGACAAAATTGATTCATTTATGTGCAAATGGATATACCTGGAGGACACGCTAATGATTGAAATAAATAGATCACAGATAGGCAAATACCGAATCTTCTCTTTGATATGAACTCCTGTAGATGCAAATGAGCTCTAGAAAGTATGACGGTCTTTGTAGAATGGGAAATTTCCAAAGGAAATCTGGTGTGGGAATGTAATGAGGGGAAGGAATAAATATGATTCTGAAAGAAAATAAAAGAGCATGTATATAGGGGGTGGGGAGGTGTGGGTGGGTAAAAATGAGAATTAACTTGTGTCATATATTGGTACAAATTTCCCAATGTTATGTGTGATTGTGAGATGTGTATAAATTGTACCAATAAAGATTTCAATTTAAAAAAAAAGTTGCAGGCCGGAGACTTAGCTCAGTGGTTCTGGTGCCTGCCTCGCAAGCACAAGGTCCTCAGTTCGATCCCCGGTAACCACATATAATGCTGGGCGTGGCGACTCACACCCACCAACAATCAATACCACATACCACAGTGCCAGGCATGGTGACTCAGGCCTGTAATCCCAGCATTCCGGAGGCAGAGACAGGAGGATTGCTGAGTTGGAAGCTTGCCTGGACTACATAGTGAGCTCAGGGCCCGCCTGAACTACAAAGGGAGACCCTGTCTCAAAAAAAAAAGGCGCAATCTCATTCATAGATGTAAGATAAGTTGGCTTAACCAGTCTACTATCAAGGAACATTAAGTTGGCCTTCCACACTGCTAAGATGGAAATGAGGTGTACACACATTTTGGCGCTGTACATGGGTCTGTGGCATAAATCCCACAGCTTGGGATTGCTGCCGTGTAGGGTATTTACTATTCCATTTTGACAGACAGCATCAGGATTTTCTCCATGGAAGTTATAATTTGAACTAAAATAGATTTATTAAAGCTCTGTTGAAACCCTGAGCCACTTATTTCTCTACAACAGGGATGTTTCTCTATTTATTCATTAGCCTGCTATGTCAATCTATGAAATGTACATAGTTAAGCCCTACAAAGTAAAATTTACGGGAGGCCACTGTTCTGGATTCAACTCCTGCGTTAGGTACAATAGACCAGACAAAACCAGAATTGCAGTCACATGCACTAGGTGCCATGTGGTCAGAGTGAGCTTTAAAAATGACCAATTTTCCAAAACCAAAACTTCACAGCAGTGAATAGAAAGAGGCCTGGTCTACCCAAGCTGGCACAATAAAGAAGTCCCTCTGCTTTTACCCTGTAAGGAAAGTAGTTTTGTGATGACCAGTTGCTTTTGCTCCTTGCTGCAACTTTCTTCACCCTTTATCTGCCTGTGAAGTTCTCTTTGTCTTAGCTCATTGGAGAACTTTTCTAATTGCTCTGGGGTATGCTGCCCCCCCTCTGTCGCCAGTAACTAATATGAGGCAATCCAATCTTTAAATGTTTTCCCTCAGAATTGTTTGCAAGATTTATTTATAATGTTTGGAGCTACTCATCCTTCAGCCCTTCAGGAGGTTTCTGAAAGAATTTTCCTTTGTGTTGTAGCAGGTGGACACCAGAGTCCAAGAGCAGCAGCAAAATACCCACGCTGAGAATATATTTCTCTGAGCTAAATGAGAGATGTCCTTCCAGTACTTCTGTGTGGATGTTAAACACTAATCAAGAATTTCATTTCAGTAGAAGAAAAAGATGAAAGCAATCATTCTTTGGAGTGAAAATATTGACTTATCACCAGTGAAGTAGAAAATGACTTTGTTTCTCAACTTCTAGTCAGTCAAAGAACAAATGCCATCAGAAATTGAAAAATAGCTGGTTGAATGCTCTTACATTATGCTTGCAATGATTCCTAATCTCTCCCTCATCGTGAGACCATGCTACGCCTTCCCCCTTGAACTCTTTAGATTAATTTTCTTTGTTCTCTCATGTAGAGGTACAGACTACTGCTACTGATATTTCTTCCTCCCCCAAAATTTTGGATTACTTCTTAATTTCTGTAGCAAACAGGAAGAGATGCAGAGGATAAGAGACCAAAGCCAAGCCCAGCTGTCAGCCTTATGACTGGGTCTCTCTTTGATGTTCCCCGCTCCCTCTGGGGCTTTGCCTCTGGTGGCCAGAGGGCTGGTGCTCAGTGATGAGGATTCCAGAGGAGTTCACACTGCAAGGCTCCTTACATTCTTTCTGAAAAAGAGATCTGGGCACCCTCAGATTCAACATGAAAGGCCTCTCTGCAAAAAAAAGAGTAAATTATCAAGACTAAAGCAGTATGATTTGGCAATTTTAAATCATCTTTAGTCTGTAAACAAATCATTGTCTGGTGTTGTGTTTTGTAAATAGTGAAGTGATTTATGTGTTTAGGTTCAAGCCCTCACATAGCTATTTTTATGCTGATATTTTCTGTTCCAAAAAATAACATTAGTAGCAAGCAAGGGAGGAGTATATTATGGGTCTGTTGACATGCATTGAGTCCAAACCCACTGTTGCTGTGTGTATAGTGGCAGCATAGATTTGCCCAAAACTCCTGAAATAATGCCAAGGATGCCTTTGTCCTGAATGAAGTCTCAGTGGCCGGCAGTTCTGGAAAGTTTGGTCTCAAACCAAAAGCCTTTTCCAGGGTTGAAGAGAATGGGAGAGGGCTGCTGTCAGAGGCCCAGTGAGGTCTACTGTGACAGAGGAAAAGGACGCTTCTTTACAGACATTTCCAGCTTCCTCCTGCATGGTGTAGATGAGGCCAGACAATGCCCAAAACACTTTCTCTGGTAGAGCCTGATGCTTTTTTGGAAAATATGAGATGGAGTGGCTTCATTTATAAACTAGGTCTGACCACTGAATGGTTTGCTGGCCACACCCACTGTATATTCCTTCAAGATGCACAGGAACATACTCCCCCAGTTTCAGCAAAACACAGATAAGCCAGCTTCTTCCTAAAATGATAGCCCACCCTTGAATCTTCCTGGGCTTGTCTCCTCTCCCATGTAGAAAGAGGAAGAGGAGTCAGAAGTTAACAGTCCTCTTTTGTGGTGTAGGGACATTTCCACCCACTCAGAGGGTCTGCATTTAATCAGGGAATGGGCTTTTGCTAAGGGTACAAGAGCATACAGTGCATTCAGGTAGCTACAATTCAATCTAGAAAGTGTTCAGGGAAGTGTTCCCGTCTCCAAAAAGGGGGAGGGGAGTGCTTTTGAGAGGTGACTCTAGGTTGTCACCTCACGGTCTGCTATTAGTTTAGTGGCAGGTTTTCCTTCTCCTCTAAAGGACGCGTGTCCCTCACCCTAAACCTACCTAATGGTCCCATCTTTCCCTACAAAACAAATAATTTTGGTGGTAATGTTTTACATATGGTGTTATATAGGAGAAATTGAGGAGAGACTTAGGAGATCTCAGAGCACTGGAGGTCTAGATTATGTTTCTTTGGTTAAAGGATGATGTTCTTCCTTGATAGAGCTGGAAAGGTGATTGTGCTAGGTTGGTGCTTCCGACCATGGAAAATCTGTCAGGATCCTATAGATAGAATCAGGTAAGGGTGAACTGAAGGAAAAACAAAGTTATCACTTCTTGAATAAACTACCAAGGGTCAGTTTCCTGAATTTCAGTTGCTCTTGTATAAGGGAGGTGCTTTCAACTCAGCAAGGCCTTAGGACTAAATGGGGAGAAATGAGAATTAAGTCATGTCATATACTGGTACAAATTCTCAATGTCGACTGTGATCACAACATGTATATAAAATGAATCAATAAAATAAATTAAAAAAATAAATTGCTCCCTTTCTTCCATTCTTCTCATCTACACTTCATTCTTCAGTTAGAAACCAGAGTGACCTTTTCCTATAGAATAAGTTAGACCATATCTTTCTCTATCTAAGGATATCAATAGCTTGTCGTTGTTCTTAGAATAAAATTCAAATTCCTTACCCTCCCTATACAATGTGGCCCCCAATATCTTTCTGTCCTTCTCTGTTACTCACCTTGCCCACTCCAATCTTCATGCATCAACATTCTTGACGTTCCTCAGACAATCCAAGGTCATTACTACTTTGAGGCCTTCATGCCTTTTGCTCCCAGTCCCACAAAACACTTTCGAGATCAAGCATGGCTAGGTCTTTCTCATTCTCTTGGTGTCATCCCAGATGTCGCCTAATCAATCAGGTTTTACAGACAAAGGTTTAAAATAATGTTGAGTCTCCCTAATTTCTTCTAACTTCTGGTGATTTCTCAGGCCTTCTTTGCTTTTCATGATCTTTACAGTGCTATGGAGACCTGGCTAGGTATCCTGTAGAATGTCTCCCATTCACAATTTATCTGGTGTTTTTCTTAGGATTAGACTGATGTTTTAGATTTTTGGCAAAAATATCAAAGAAGTAAAGTGTCCTTTTTTTTTTTTTTTTTGGCTATTTGAGCTTTATTCTTTCTTTCTCAGGATAGTCCTTCTCTCTATAAGTTCCAAATGTTTTCCGAGGCCAGACAAATAATGCAGTGAATAATGAAGTGAAGAAGAGGAAAAGAGCAGAATGTAAGAAGAGAAATTAGCAGAGGGCTATAACAAACCTGAGGGTGCCTACTTAACCGAAAGGCATGCAAGCTGATTTTGTTTTCTCTACAGCAATCCGCTGGCCAAATCAAACACCCTCTTGCTGAATTTGGCTTGAGCTTCTCTGCAGGGGAAACTCGGTGCCACACTCTTAAACAGAATTCATGCAGACAACACATTTTGCTGATGTCAGCTGTTTTCAGTCTGAATGCGGCCTTCTGTAAGTACTTCCTGGGAAGGTCTGAGGGATCTTGGAGAAGGACCGGGCTTCACTTGGGAATGAGAGTCCTAGCAGATTAATTACGTGTCTGGACCAAGGTAGTTTATTTCACTCAGATGTTGGAACAGACATTCTCATCGTCCTTGGATGGTTAGAAGAAAATTGCATAGTTTATCTGTTGGCCCTCTGTAAATGGATTGTTGTACATGTTTTTTTTCCTTTTGAGACAGGGTCTTGCTTTGTAGTTCAGGCTGGCTCTGAGCTTACCATGTAGTCCAGGCAAGCCTCAAACTCAGCAATCCTCCTTTCTCTGCCTCCCGAGTGCTGGGACCACAGGTGTGAGCCACCACACCAGGCACTGTGCTATGTGGTATTGATGGCTGGTGGGTGTGAGTCTCCACGCCCAGCATTGTATGTGGTTACCGGGATCGAACTCAGGACCTTGCGCTTGCAAGGCAGGCACCGGAACCACTGAGCTAACCCTCTGGCCTGATTGTTGTACATTTTTGTAAATACGCTGGCATATCAGTCAGGAGAGGTGAGGCCTCCAATCTTAGTGACTGAACACAAATTTAGAACTTACTAGGATAATCACACATTTTGTTGTATCTTTTAACCCTTTAATTTGCACAGTGGGTATTTTGGACCCCTAATTCACAATCAGATACATGTTCCATGCAGGTAAAAAGACTTGGCACAATGGAAACCCTCACAGGGGCAAGTTGACAGAAGTATCACCGGACATAGGTTTTCACTATTATCTCAGCAGTGGAAAAAGAATGGGGTAAGTCAGATGCCAAGTTGTAAAGAATGCACTGACAAAACTTTGGCCAAAGGCAATCAAATAGCCATATCTAATTTTCAAAAGAGAGGTGAAATGTGATGCCTAGAAGACAAAAGCCAGGAATAGTTTGTGAATAACAGTAATAACTATCTGACTTAAGATCAAATATTTTATTTGAAACCCATCAAAACCATATTGGTCCTTAGAACTGGAAGCAGCATATATAAATGCTTCATATGATTTTCTCAGTATATGTGAACTTTCAGGATGAAGGGGCACCTGGACAGCCATTAAGGAATATTTATCGGTTACTGGGTAGGGGTGTTTCACGAAGACATTAGCTTTGGAAGCAGTTGACTAAAGAAGACTCACCCTCAGTAACATAGTTGGGCCTTAGTGGTTTATGCACCTAAATAAAACCAAAAGACAAAGAAGGGAAGGTGAGCTCTCTGTGTTAGAGCTGTAACATATATATTTCCCTGTCCTTGGCGTTCAGCACATTTTGTTCTGAGACCTTTGGACTTGGACTGAATTGTACCATTTGACTTCATTGGTTCTTCAGCTTGCAGATGAAAGATCATAGGACTTCACCTCCATAAGCATATAACCCAGAAGCAACAATTGTTTCTACTTGTGGACTGACTGGACACCTAGGTCAAAGTGTTCCCCATCACATAATGCCATGCTCTCATTTATAACCAGGATCAATGTAATCAATTTATACTTTCTTTCTCCAAATTTTCATTGAAAAAATATTCTTAGCTATATGTCTAATGGGCATTTTTCTAGCTTCTACTTAGGCTTAGTTGTTGAAAGTTAAACAGCCTTGTTCCTGGACCCACTCCTTTTACTAGCTGTAATATATCAATCAATAGTTTTATTTCAGATATCCCTTGGTTTCAAGAGTTTTGGTTTATGTACAGGTACAGATTCTCAATGCTGGAAGTGATCATAATGTATGTATAAAATGTACCAATAAAATCAATTTTTAAAAGTTTTGGTTTAACATGATGGTCAGGGTTGAAACACAAACCAAGATGTATCAATGAATCTGTGTGGGATGTTTAGACTTGGAATCCAGAAAGAACAAAGAGAGCTGTGTAATAGTTGAATGCTAGTTAATATTCTTTTACAGAAGTAGAGAATGTCAATAAAGAGAAAAAGAAGTATGCAATTATGTAAAATGGAAAAAGTTCTTGGCTACATTCAAGTCTCTGGTTCCAGTTAAATATATAACTGTCCTTGGATTTTCCATGATATGACATCATTAAAGACCACTCCCATGCAAAAGCTTATTCAAGTTCATACTTAACATCCAAGAGTTTTAATGAAAAGAATCACCAAATTCTGTGAGAATTTCTCAATAACTAGATCACATATTCCTATTTTCCTGTTATATCTCATGGATGATGTACTCCTGGTTTGCTTTCCTTTATGCCCACTCCAAATAGCACATTCTAGCACAGAAAATACTGGGAAAACATGTATTGTGATGAGTTCTTATAGCACACTCCAATAGCCCATCTGTTTGTTTAGCATTCTGATTCAAAGATCACCTGTGTGCATTTTATCACTAGTGATGTGAACTGGGGTACTGGAGCAAGAGTGTGACCAAAGAGGCTGAGATTTGCCCTTCACTCCACCATCAAAAGTGAAATATTTGGGCCAGAGATTTAGCTCAGTGGTTCCGGCGCCTGCCTCGCAAGCGCAAGGTCCTGAGTTCGATCCCGGTAACCACATAGAATGCTGGGTGTGGTGACTCACGCCCACCAGCCATCAATACCACATACCACAGTGCTGGGCGTGGTGGCTCACGCCTGTCATCCCAGCACTCGGGAGGCAGAGACAGGAGGATTGCTGAGTTCAAGGTTTGCCTGGGCTACATAGTGAGCTCAGGGCCAGCCTGAACTACAAAGTGAGACCCTGTCTCAAAAAAAAAAAAAAAAAAGTGAAATATTTCACTTACTATATTTGATTACTACTTGTTACCAGTCTTTCTTAATGCTAAAATTATGAGGTTATTCTTCTCATTCAACTCCATGTTTCTCTCCAACAGACTGTTTTCCTGGACACAGCAGTGGGAGATAATTGTCAGCATGAAATGAGATCCTAGCATGTCCTCTCAGCATGCGCCTTGTGAAGAGGACAGGAAGTACAGGGCAAACAGGAAGGGCAGAATGATGCAGGCAGGGTGGCCTGCTGGAAAAATGGTCAGAGTCACATCTTCTATCAAGGTCTTCGGTCCACCCCTGCCCCCTGTTGACTCTAAGGCTGGGTCATCTTGTGCTTTTCCTGACACTCCCTCCTCTTCTATTTCATTTGAGGGTATTCAAGCCAATGATTTGTTTTGGAAATGCTATCATTTGTTAGCCTAGCTTTTATCTCAGCTGGATGCCTTTCCTATTTCATTGCTTTCTTTTTAAGGAAGCAAAGCCAACACTTGACTCCGAAAGTTTTATTCAACACACCCCTGTTGTTAGATGAAGCTAAAGAAACTTTGATTAACAAGCCTACTCAGGACTCCAGCCATGGCCTGAAGTGTGCAGCTGACATCCTCTGACGCTGAAGGCGAGATGAAGTGAGTGATACTTCTGCTTTGAATACTGGCCTGATAAATAATCCCCAGTGAGGATGAACTGCTTGAGTCTGCATGGAGAAGCCACCTTCAGGATGACTGATTATGCCAAATGTTGATATTAAGGTTATGATTAGAGTTCTGAGATTCCTGTATCTCCCAGGATGGTTCTGATGGTGAAAAGTTGATCTTCCTGAGCAGTTCAAAATTCTTCACTGGGAATTCTGAAGTCTGGACAAACAAGGAAACAAAAAGGAAGCCAAGAATGCAGAGATGGATAGTAAGAAAAGGGTACTATGAATTGGCAGAACATTAACGTTGTTGGAATACTGATGTCCCTCTTCCTAAAACTTTCTATTTGAGTAGTGTTTTATAATTTTAAAAATTTATTGTTTCAAGATTACTTTCAGATTCATTACCTCACTTGTTGCCACAAAACTCAGGGCTGAGACTTCCCAGGGTAAATGTTTTAGTTATTTTCTCATTCTTTTGGGACTTAATATCTGACACCCACAACTTAAAGAAGGAAAAGTTTATTCTGGCTCACAGTGTGCAGTGGCTCATCCGTAGTTAGCTGGCTCCAAGGCAGGGGAGCCTGGCAGAGGGGTGTGGCAGAGTAAGGTTGCTCTTGGCACGGTGGCAGGAAGCAGACAGTGATGAAGGGGAAGGGAAGAAACAAACCCTCCCAGGCCTTTGCCCCCAGTGATGCACCTCCTGTGGCCAGACCTCATCTCCTAGCATCATGTTTAGCTATAAACTCATTAGTGATGTTTAACTTTAAACCATAACAATGAGGAAGACCACAATATAATAGTACTGCAAATGTTCTAGACAGCTGAAATCTAGGGCAATGACCTGGGCTCATTATAGGTAGGAGAGAGAGGGTCTAAGGTCTAAAAATGAAAAATACAGAAAAATAATCTTAGGAAGGAGGGCAAATTTTGCTTATAAATAACCTAGGAGTACCAGAGGAGAAATTTAACAGATTTGACTGTATGAAATCATTTTAGAAAGTTATTGTCTATCTGTCTGGGATAAGGCTTTCATCAGATGTCTGGGGACCACTGAATATTTATTTGCTCATGGTTAGAAATGATGAAAGAGGTAATTAGAAACCTAGCATGTGTGTTTACTTTCGCTATTGCGTGAACCTGCTGGGCCACTTCTGAGTGGATCCCAATTTCAATATTTTAACTCCTATTGTCTCTATAACAAACTAGCACAAATTCTGTGGCTTAAAATAACATATATTTATCTTATAGTTATGGATGTCAGAAGTCACAAGTCTTCAGTGTTTTGATTCCTTTTGGAAGTTTTAAGGGAGAATTTGTTTTCCTATCTTTTTCAGCTTCTATATGCTATCTGTATTCCCTGTCTCTCAGTCTACTTTCTTTAATTTTCTAAGCCTGAAATAATTGGTTGAATCTTTTAAAAAAAAATGTAGTATCGGGGCCGGAGGGTTAGCTCAGTGGTTCCGGCACCTGCCTCACAAGCGCAAGGTCCTGAGTTCGATCCCCGGTAACCACATACAATGCTGGGCATGGAGACTCACGCCCATCAGCAATCAATACCACATACCACAGTGCCAGGCGTGGTGGCTCACGCCTGTAATCCCAGCACTCGGGAAGCAGAGACAGGAGGATTGCTGAGTTTGAGGCTTGCCTGGGCTACATAGTGAGCTCAGAGCCAGCCTGAACTACAAAGTGAGACCCTGTCTCAAAAAAAAAAAACCAAAAAACAAAAACCAAAACAACAACAACAAAAAAACGTAGTATCACTTAAACACTGATGCCATTGCATCTTTTTTATATGTCAAAGGACTTCTGTGGTTGCACTGAGCCCACAAAGGTAACTCAAGATAACCTCACTATTATTTTTTATAACTTTTATCTTTATTGGTACATTGTATATATACATCATGATCACACTCAATATCGGAAATTTGTACCAGTATATGACACAAACTAATTCTCATTTTTTCCTGTTCCCGACCCACCTCACAACCCTCCACCCCCTAAATACATAAGCTTTATTTCCCTTTTTTTATTACATCACATCTTTTCCTTATACCTCATTAATCACCCCTCCATCACATTTCCCTTTGAATATTTCTGTTTCACAATAACCATCCTACATTCTACAACTCATTAATATCTTCGGTTTCTTATACCAGAGAACAGATACGATATTTACACATCTGTGACCTATTTATTTCACTTATGAGTATGTCCTGAAGGCATGTCCATTTGAGTATAAATGATTCAAATTTATCATTCTTTAAGTCAGAAGAATATTCCAGGATAACCTCACTATTTTAAAGTCAGTACTTAACAACTTGAATTTCCCTTTGTGCTGTACACAATTCAGGTATTAGGATATAGAAATATTTGAGAGGTCTTTATTCTGCCTATCAAAATGTGCATCTACTAATATGTATAAATAAATAGAAAAAAGAGTGGAAGAGTATATGCCTAACTACACAGCAAATTAAATATTGAATAGCAAGCATTTTAAAGAGAAAGGATGTTTTACCTGAGGATTATCATATTGTCATTGGAGTAATAAACCTGAATGAAAAGAATTTAAGTGTAGTGATTAAAACAACTCATTAAATTGCAGTGATTTATTTATATTTCTCACTTAAAGATAATATACAATCTCAGTTTTGGTTTTTTGTTTGTTTGTTTGTTTGTTTGTTTGAGACAAGGTCCTGCTTTGTAGTTCAGGCTGGCCCTGAGCCTCTGTCTCCTGAGTGCTGGAATGACAGGCATGAACCTCCATGCCTGGCTCAGTATCTTCAATACAATACTGAATGGATTCAGTGATAGAATCATTAAGAGATTAGTATGTAACTGTGTATAAGAATAGAGGTATAAATAGATTTTAACATCTACCTCTGATTTACTGATGGTGACTGTACATGTGAATTGTATGGAAAACTGTCTTTTCTCTGGGAAGGGCACTGTGTCATGGAAGGAGAGGTTCATGTGTTATGAGGCCATTATGGAGTTTCCAGAAAACTGACTTATTTATTATCATATTCTGTTCTATTCATCTTTTAGTACTTCACTCTCTATTGCTTCCAATATATCACCTTGGCCTTCACAGTTTTATAGTTTCATTTTGTCTCTTAACCCTTCTGCTTCCCATTTAAGTTCTTCTCCTTCAGGGTTCCCACTATTTTCATACCCTTTAGATCATTAAAACCTTTTGTTAATTAATTGCACCAGTGTACATACAAGAGCACACATCAATAGATACAGATACATATATTAACCCCAAGCGCTTTCATACTTTACTTCAGAAGTAAGTGATACAGTTGTTATATTTAAATGAATTCTAAGCTTATGTTAAAAAGTGAAATGGTTCACTACATATAATCTAAGGACTATTAATCTCATACCTATCAAGGTATATGCATATAAATTAATGGACACAGTTTTTACATGATTACAAGATGCCCAGTAATTCAGTGGCTAGAGCAATGACCTGAAGACACTCCAAGGCCACACATCTGATGTGGCATTTTAAGAATGAACATAGATATTATATATAAAAATTCATATATAATTTTATAAAAATTTTGAGTGGAAAAGCTTCTCTCATTTAGAGAAGAATGAGTTTGGAATGTATTGGTGAAGAGGAAGTATACTAGAAGGGCTACCCAGTACTAACACTAGCAGGTTGAGCATAGAGGAGTGGAGGTGCTAGCTGCCCCAGTTTGTGGAGGATGGTTCTCTGCATAACATTTTGCAGACATGCAACAGATACATTGAAGAAATCTCCAGAAAGTGGCAGAAAGGCTGGAACTCAGAGCTGAGAGGATAGGGCAGAGGGTCCCATGGTGAGGAGTTGGTTTTCCTTTGTGAAAACCTAGTAAAAAAGAGCAAGACTCTCTTGTTTCCACAAGAGCCCAAATAACAGAAAAAACAGCTTCCAAGGTCCCATAGGCAGGGAGAGAGGAGGATTCAGTGGACCTATTCAGTCAGAAGAGATAGGACCACTGTAAATACCTAAATCTCTCTTGATGTTATGCCCCAAACCACCTGCTTAACACTTGGCCCATTCATCTATAAATACAGTATCTACTTACTATTTATAATTATGACATGTTTTGTGATAGTTTATGCATTTTCTCTATATTGTTTTGAATCTTTAGTCTTCATTAAAGACAAGCCAATCTTCTCATTTCTTATGAATATGCAACATAGACCATAAACAAGAACTCTTTGATAATGATTAAACTAGATAATATGGGGGCTTTTAGACTCACATGCATTTGGACCAGACTCAGAAGAATAAATGAGTTGGAAAAAATAGTAGAAAAATTTTTGTTGTTGATGTTTTCAATGATGCATAAGTGCCTGGATTCAGTACTCTTGAGTAATTTATTTTGATTAAAAAGTAAAAGGAGGGCTGGAGGGTTAGCTAAGTGGGTCTGGCGCCTGCCTCGCAAGCGCAAGGTCCTGAGTTCGATCCCCAGTTACCACATGTAATGCTGGGCGTGGAGACACTCCCACCAACAATCAACACCGCGTACCACAATGCCGGACGTGGTGGCTCACGCCTGTAATCCCAGCACTCGGGAGGCAGAGACAGGAGGATTGCTGAGTTCGCGGC
Source organism: Thryonomys swinderianus (assembly GCA_004025085.1). Taxonomy (NCBI): domain Eukaryota; kingdom Metazoa; phylum Chordata; class Mammalia; order Rodentia; family Thryonomyidae; genus Thryonomys; species Thryonomys swinderianus. The sequence continues at coordinate 29,823 of PVIC010014988.1, forward strand.
GGCTTGCCTGGGCACCATAGTGAGCTCAGGGCCAGCCTGAACTACAAAGTGAGACCCTGTCTCAAAAAAAAAAAGCAAAAAAAAAAAATATATATATATATATATTTTTTTTTAATAAAAGCATTAACTCACAAGAAAGAAAAAGAAGATATAACTATAGCAACAAAATTCAGGAAGCTGGAAAACTAAAGGAATGAATGATAACTGACCTTAGCAGATTGGCGGAAACTGAATCCTGAGCTGGCACAAGGGAAAGGTGAGAAAAAAACATTACCAAACTCTTCAGCTTGTGTATATGTGGTGAGGGGTTGTAGCGAGGGTAGGGGATGGGAAACAATGAAAAATCAAGATACATCCTATACAGGTACACATTTTCAAAGATGAATGCGATCATAACGTGTATAAAATGCACTGATAAATTCAATAAAGGGAAAAAATCAGAGTCTTTAAAGGGTTTAAGAGTTGATGGCATCAAGACCTCTGGAAATGGAAGCATGTGTATAATTGCAGACAGGACTGACTGCAAGTATGTTTTAGAAGCTGTTAAGTCCTATGATTCTCTTCCCAAATCCAAAAGGCTGACCTTTCCTCCATCTTGTTGAAGAGTGGCAATATTGGTTCTGGGCGCCATAAGAGAGATGTCCGGACTGATATTTGAAGAGATTTTTGTAGTTATTGTTGCTATATAATAAGCCACTCCCAATGAAATGGGATAGAGCCATTTTATTATGCTAATTTTAGTATGACTCATATCTATGAGTCAGTTAATTCAGACAGTACAGGGGAAAGACAGCTAATTTTTGCCCCTGTGTCTGGTACTTCCCACCTGGAAGATTCAGTGGTTCGGTGCTGGAATTCACTTGGAGGTATTTTGACTTGACATGTCAGGCAGTTGATCCTATGGTTCTGCTGGGCTCAGCTGGCCGAAAGGCCTGTGTTAGGCCCCCAGCATGGTCTCTGCCCAGATTTGTTTTGGCTTCCTCTCAGCGTGGTAGTTGGGTTCCAAAAACAAATGTCTCCAGCTTTGTCCTCATCAAGCCTCTTTCAAGATACAGTATTCCAAAGGCTTGGTTTTGAATTATTTGCCCCTATTTCAGGGAGGGAAATCTCAGTATTGTCCTTGGTGATACATATAATACCATATATGATCAAACTACTCTTACAGAACAAGATTTGCAGAAATAAATACTTATATATTATTGGCAAGTTATTCACCTCCTTAATTATGGCTCCTAAAATTTTCTACATCTTTGTGTAAACAAAGCCTGGACCCTCTTCTCTTAGCTTCTGGAGTTGCCATGAAAGTCTCTAGTTTGTCTGAACCTTAGCTCTGCAAAGAAGTCAACGTTTGTTTTTTAGAGTGATTGCAGTGGCTCCCATCGCTCTGTTACTCTAGTCTTGCTGCATTCACTACACGGAGGAAGGGCTGCACTGACGAGCTGTCAGAGGAGGAGCAAGAAAAGCAGCATCTTTTCTCCTCCCTTCCTTGGAGGTGTGCCTCCGTGCTCTGCAAAGCTAAACCAGAAAAAGCGACATTGCAGTCACACTATATGCTTACAGCAGTGCAAAATCTTTTCTCAATGAGAAAAAGAAGTGCTTGAGAAACTCTCCCTCCTCTCCATCGGTAAACAGCTCCTCTTTAGAGCTGAGGTGGTGTTTTTAGCAACTCCCACAGTTTGTAACAAATTCCCAGCATTACCAAAACATCAATACTACTGTCAGTCTCAAAGCATAACATGTTTGAAACTTTATTTCGATTTATTTTAAATCACATTCTGAAAATTATATGGTTTCTTAAAACGGCCCTCTGACTTTCATCATTTTATACTGAATTCCATGATGTTGATGGGCCTTTCTCCTGATGGCTTCCTCTTCCCCGCTGGTCCTGGTGCTGCTCACCTTCCCTCTCTGCCACAGGTAGCCCCGTCCAAATCTCTCTTCCCAGCTCATTTTGGAAACTAGTTTGGCAAAGGCAGCTTTGTGCTTTAGATGGAGCATTGGTGCACCCCAAAGAGATGATATGGTTTGGATGGTTTTTCTTTGTTCTCTGAACTGGAATGTGTGAGAAAGTCTTAGCTCCTCAGCCTACTGGAACTAACTGGCTTGGTGGTGCACCTTTGAAAGAGAATTGGAATGCTTTATTTGATGGAATTCAGTGTGGGTCAGTAATAAGCAAGGAGATAATGGCGCACACTAACTGTTAGGACACCTCTGGACCTGACTGGAAATGTGTGGGGAGATCTCTATAGTGTGGACAAAACCAGTTCTAACCACAGACTCTTTTGGGAAAGGCGTTGACAATGCTGCCCTCAGTCTTGCTTCTGCCATTTCTTGAAATGAACATTCTGAGGTTCCCTCAAGAGCACAGAGACCCGAAGACTGTTAGACAGAGACAAATGCCTTCACAGGCTTTATAAAAATGTTCTTACAAATATGCAAACTTTAAGACACACTAATTCTACTTCCCTGGGGAGCTAGATTGGAATCAGGAAAAATAACTTCTTTTTCTGTGCCAGAATCACTGCTCTTACAATAATGGAGATTAATTTGGCCAACGGTGCACTATGAAAAAGCAAATTTTACCAAATCAGTGAGGAAAATCCTCTCTTGTATCCCCGAGGCTTCCTGTATGTGATTCCTATGGCTCTTGTCACTCTCCTGTAATTACCAGTTGATTTGTATCTTCTTTTCTCTTGCCCTTGAACTCTTTGAGGGCAGGGTGCATGTTAGCTCATTTTAACTCCCTGCCTGTGCAGCCATGGCCCTAAGCAGGCCTTCTCTACGATCTTATTCACTGAAAGGTTTGATGGGGGGGGGAGGTGCAAGAATTTATTCCTAAAATCTAAATTTAGAGTAGGCAGATATCTTTGTTAACCATAGAATCTTTGGTTTTAAAAATCTCTCCCTTTCAATCCATAGGCAAATTCTCCTTCATTTTGAAGGCCTTTTCAAAAAAAAAAAAATCTACTAAGTTAATCAGGTAGCTGTAGGTCTTCTGCAGTTGAGAGTATGAAGGAATTATGTGAGCAGTTCTAATTTATAAAACTTATACCTTTCATTGGGGTAGATGGCCTGACAAAGACAAAAGCTAGTGGGGGCCTGCAGGTGGGATCATTGTGTAATGGAGCAGGAAACCACAGATACACTACTGTATGGACAGGTGAGTGTTGGACTGTGTGCCCAGGTTTACATAGTCTTTCTTTCTCCCTAGACTCAGTTATTAAGGAGGGGATTGAGTCTTTTCTGTATTCCTAGCTCCTAGTACAGTTTAAACAGAAATATCTGATGATATTTTATATATTGAGGTAGACTAGGAAGAGCAGTGGAATGGGAATACTAATGGAAGGATGATGAGAAGGAGAGAGTCCTTTTCAGATGGCATTGGCAATGAGGTAAGAAAGAGAAATAAGGAAAGAAAATAACTGTTACTGAACACTAACTATCTGCAAGATATTGTGCATAATATTTTACATATACCACAGAAGGTGACAGTTCTAAAAATTTCAGAGACTTGGGCTGGAGATTTAGCTCAGTGGTTCTGGTGTCTGCCTCACAAGTGCAAGGTCCTGAGTTCAATCCCGGTAACCTCATACACCAATGCTGGGCATGGTGACTCACGCCCACCAGCAATCAATACCACATACCACAATGCTGGGCATGGTGGCTCAAGCCTGTAATTCCAGCACTCGGGAGGCAGAGGCAGGAGGATTGCTGAGTTCAAGGCTTGCCTAGGCTACATAGTGAGCTCAGGGCCAGCCTGAACTACAAACCAAGACCCTGCCTCAAAAAAAAATTTTTTTTCAGAGACTTGATTTGTCCCAGCTTAACAATATTTCTGTGGTTTGAATATCTTAACTCCAAAGAGAAAAATAACAAAAACATCATTTTCCAGGCCACAACTTGCAGTAATAGATAAACAAATTTGGAAAGAACTATGCTTTAAAATTTTATATAAACACATTTTGCAGATGAGTTGAAGAATGTTGTATGTATCTATCACTGTTTTCCAAAGATTAAAAACATCTGGTTGTATATGATAAAGGGAAAATGAAATAGCATGTTGTATAAAACCCTAAATCTTTAGGCACACAAGCCTGCATATAGAAGTAATATATTTTGTTCATTCTTTCTCATAATGAAAAATCAGAATTTGCAATGCTCAGTCATCACCTGTAAACTGGCAAACATAATTTTTGTTTTGGAAATGCTTGCGGCTCTGCAGCAAAAGCCCTCATCCTTGGGAGTTGTTATAATTGCATCTGCAGAACCAAAGGAAAGGGTGATGCAATGGCCCTTTTAAGATTTCCCAAAGTCATCTGTTCTTGCAGAGGCTTTCCCTCCCAAACTCCCGGCAGGCCCATCAGGGGTGTCTCCAGAAGTCTGTAAGGTGGAGCCCAGCCTAGGTGGAGTCGTCTGGCCCATTTACCAGCCTCATTTCCCTCTGTCTATGAGCCATGGTGGCATCACCTTGCAGCCACCTGAAGTCCAGGGGCTCATACCTTCCACCATACTCTTCCCCCTTGGGAACCTCCCTGTGTTTTTCTCCCCTCTACACAATCTTCTGCCTTGTCTTATTCAGTCCTTAGATTAACTGCCATTTTACAGATGATGCCCCCAAATATTTAAAAACTGTCAGTCTGCCCATAATCACTGAGTAGAGGCTGGAGCAAAGATAGGATTTGGAGCAAAGTCTGTCTGACTCTAAAAATGATGGTGTCTTCATTTCACCATTGTAAGGATTTGCACATAAGAACAAAACAATATTGGAGGTCACTGTGAAGGGGCACAGCTTTGAATTCCCAAACTTGAGTGCAGAACACATTCCTATATTCACTCTATCCTCAGAGGAAGAGCTGCTAATCTGTCCAGACAACTTCTGTGGCCCCATCTAAGCTCAGAGAGAGTGCTGGAGTGAGAGGGAGAGAAGCCTAGATTTCACTGTGCTCTCTCAGCACCTGGGCCACTCAGCCATCCATCCTCCCTCATGACCACCCCCAGTCTCATAAGACAATACCCTTCATGCTTACCAATTTATTCACTCCTCTTGGGCACATGATACCCATGCTATAGTTCTCTGGCGGATTTCATGGGAACAGTCCCAATGTGTGAATCGTGCTAAGATCAGGGAGCTCTGGGAGGCTCTAGAAGGCCCTGACTACCTGGATACATCATGTAGGTGTTTCTTCCCTGAGATCTTGCTGCCTTTGCCAAAGTCTCTTACACTCTCCCATCCTACCTTCCGGTCTCAGGAGTCTCTTCCACTGCACTGTAAAGTAAGCTCCTTGTAGGCAGAGATGGTTGGTTTCACCTTTGTGTTTTAGCACCTCACATAATGTCCAGACGACTAAAAGATCCTTTATAAATCCTTCCTAGATATGAAACCACATCTACTTTCTCCTGGTATATTATAGATTGTTTTCATAACTTAATTGATATTGAGGAGGTATATAATAGTGTAAAAAGCAGACATTGTAGATAATAAAAAACACCTTTTATTGTTATTACTATTATTATTATTAATAACTTTTTTGTGGTACCGGGGATTCTCCTTCATCATTCCCTGGAGTTCTGCTTGAAGCTGTTTAAAAGATTCCATTGCTTCTGCTAACTTGGATTCAATCATCTCACTGATCTCTTCTTTAATGAAGTCTTTCACTGAGGACAGTATCTCTGTTTTGATCTCAGAGATGAGTTCTGCTTTCCATTTTACTAGATCTGCTTTAGTTACCATCTCCAAGAGTCCTGGTGTTTGAGTTTCAGTTTGCCCTATTTCCCTTTTCTCTGAATTT
>PVIC010014989.1:0-35807 GCA_004025085.1 Thryonomys swinderianus
CATAGTGAGCTCAGAGCCAGCCTGAACTACAAAGCGAGACCCTGTCTCAAAAAAAAAAAAAAAGTCGACAAATGTCTCTACTAATCTTTAGAAATTTAAAATACGTACATACAAGTAACTAGTTTTGCATCATTTTCCCAATAAGAAGATGTAGCATATTATTGAAATGTAGAAAAAACTGCAATTCATCATCCCCGAGGATTGTAATTCTATAAGAAAAACTTCACACTTAAAATGAATCAAGGTGAGCAAGGCAGCACGTTGTGGGAACCGGGGGAAGGGAACGTAACTAGAATCTTCACATTAGACTCTAGTCTCCTGTGAGTCGACGGCACGCGGCAAAATAATAATTAATAAGCAGGCAGAAATGAGGTTCAGAGAGGCTGAGTTTGGGCCTGATCCGTGCTACGCTGGGTAGCAAAAGACCCCGGGCCCAGCCCACCACACCTTCATTCAGCGCCTCTAGAGTAACGGAATGTAACAGGCCCCGTGGGCAGGGCAGACACCTCCCGTCGTCCTGGAGACATTAAGCAGGTGAAGATCCCGCTGGGCGGGGCAGACTCCGAAAATGGAGTAGTTCCGCCTTGAAGCCTCACAGCATGGGGGACCCCGGAGCCTTTGGTGTTAGCAGAGGGGAGGGCAAGTTGAGTCCAGAGTGGCTGCACCAGGGAGGCCTGATCAAATTTGACCTTCCAATTATTTCTCCCAAAACATGTTCCCAACAGCACGTAACTATAATTTTAGCTCTCTGGGAAGCTGAGACAGGAGGGTACCAACCTCCAGCCCAACCTTAAAGAGACTTAAAGAGAGACCCTGTCTCAAAATTTTTTTTAAAAAGTTGTGTTTGTTTGTTTGTTTGTTTCAGAAAGACCCTGAGGATACAGCTCAATGCGAAGGTCCTCGGTTGACTGCCCGGTAGTGGTGTCCAGATCGCTCGCTTAGCCTACTGACAGTTCCTATGTGCCTCCTTAGACAGCCTTCCTGAACGAGTAGTCGTCCTACATATACCCCTAGCAGACCTCAGAGCCTTGATTGCTGCTGTAGAAAGGCACGTTCTCTTAGTTTTCCTTTGGACTAAGAAAGTCCGTGCACGATCCTCAAAGTTTTTAAAAATCAGACCAAAACTAACATTAGGCACCAGGACCTAAAAGTTACCTGTAGTACTTTCCAAAGCCCATACATTTTTATTTTCTCAAAAAAAGGAAAATCTGGAACACACATAGAAGAAAGAGAGCCGCATCTCTCCCTGTGAGTGGGCTATGACCCACGAGGTGGGAGGACCTGGGGACACAGCCCCCGGCCCCACAGGGCCAGCGCAGCCGCTGTGGAGGGCACCCTTCCCGGCCTTGCGGGACACGCTGAGCCCCGTCTCTGGTTGCGACTCCCAAGCAGCTGCTTTGTCTCAGCAGAGCTGCGGGAAACGGCCCAGGCCTCGGCAGCACTTGCTACTCGCTTCAGACTCGGGAAGGAAAAGCCCCTTGGCGTTCTGCCTTAGCCCTGGCATGGCTCCTGGGGAAGGACAAAGCTTGCCTGTTTGGGTAGTGTTGTAAGCAGGGTCTGCAAGGGGCTGGACTTATACAGGACACGTAATTTACAAGATTTTTTTTTTTTTTTTGAGACAGGGTCTCGCTTTGCAGTTCAGGCTGGCCCTGAGCTCACTCTGTAGCCCAGGCAAGCCTGGAACTCAGCAGTCCTCCTGCCTCTGCCTCCCGAGTGCTGGGATGACAGGCGTGAGCCACCACGCCCGGCACTGTGGTGTGTGGTACTGATGGCTGGTGGGCGTGAGTCTCCACACCCAGCATTGTATGTGGTTTCCGGGGATTGAAATCAGGACCTTGCGCTTGTGAGGCAGGTGCTGGAGCCACTGAGCTAAATCTCCGGCCCTGTAAGATTATTTTATAATATTCACCCAAAACGTCAAATGCCGGGGAGTAGAAGAGGTCTAAGCGCATGCTAGAGGCCTACAGGATCAGCCAGGGGCCTGGGCCACGGCATGTCTCACGCTTGTCCCCTCAAGGATCTGCACCCACGAGGACCCAAGGCCATGGTGGAAGCCAGAAAAACTGTGCTGGGGGCGAAGGGTCTGTGCGCCGGGCTGAGGGACCGCACTGAGCCAGCAGGTGAGGTGCAGGGCTCGGACCAGGCTCCCGAGGAGCACGGCGGCGTCTCCGCGACAGGAGGACCCTCGCTGCCCCGTGACCAGAGGGCCCGGCGCGCCCAGGCACGCCCACCGCAGCCGCTTCTCCCGGAGGCCGCAGCAGACCTTCCCTCCCGGCCCTGTGTGCCGCCGGCCACGGTCTTCGGGGGGCCTGGCACGCCCGGACCCCGGCTCGGCTCCCCCGGGCGGCCCCCCCAGGCCGACCACTAGCCGCTCCGTCGGGCAGCGTGTGCACACGGCACAGCAGGCACGCGGCGGGTGAGAATGAGGAAGCCACCGGGACTCCTGAGGCCACAGAGCCCTCCTCCACCCTCCACGACCACCCTCACCCCCTCTCCCTGTGCGTCCACGTTTTATTTCCTCATAGAAACTTTCACGTGAGGGTAGGTTAGATAGAGGATTGAGTGGGCAGAGAGGCTTCGGATCTGTTAAAACACGCAGGAGGCTGTGGGATACTGCACTTCGTGAAGTGGAACTGTTCGGGCTGTTTTAATAGAATGTACTTCATCCTTATATCTCATTATTAATGCTCTTAAAAGATGGTGGTTCATCTATATTAGATGAATTACTACAAATTATCAATTCATCCGAGAGCCCACTTGCTGCGACGCAGACACACAGGCTCCCTGCAAGGTCAAGGTTAGAAGAGCTTGGCAGGCCCCGCCCTCCTCGGGCCACAGCGGGACGTGCAGGCAGCGCTGACAGCAGCCCCGAGACGCCGCCGCTGCCCTTGCGGCCGCAAGCGTCTGCCTCGAACTCGGGGTTAGACAGGTTTTTAGCAGTTCACCAAGAAATCCACACGCTGAGAAAGGAGAGGAGCTTAAACTGAAGGTCAGTTTGTCTAAGCCCTGAGCCCGGAGTTGCTGCAGGCCCAGGCAGGGCATCTTCACCAATCTCATTAAAGATTTAGAAAATTTTCAGCCAATTCGGAGCTCATAACTGTTGGGAGCAATTGACACCATTTCGGGGCAAAGTGACTTCACAATTAAAACTATGATTAGGCTCCGTTTTCCTGCCCCCTGGCCAACCGTGGCATGTCCAGACATAACTCCATCTTTGCCTCCTTGGATGGCAAAGACCCCGTGACCCACACGTGGCGATGCTCAGGGCAGAGCCACACCAGGACCTCCTCCTGCGTGTGTCCTCGTTGCCAGCCCGCTGCCCTCTAAGCGGCTGTTACCCGGCTCACTCCGATGTACCAAGACCACAGCTCTCGGAGACACGCGCTACGTGCTGGCTTCTGAGCCACCTGTCCGTTCCTCGCTCCCGATGTGCTGAATCAAAGTGCGGCGAGACCGGGTCTTGGTCCTTGCTGCACGGACCAGGCCCACGCTCAGCTTCTTCCCTGAGCCTCATTTCTGTCTGTATATTAATCAATTCGCCTTCTGCTCTTGGCGTCGCTGAGCAGCTTCTCGTTCCGGTCTCTTTCCCTGTGCCCTACATTTCTGTCTGCAGTAAATAACGTGACAGTCACTCCGGGGGCAGCAGGTCCGTGCACCCTAGAACAGGAGGAATCTGTGCAGGAAGGTCCCGGGGAGGCTCTGCCCTGTGCACCACAGCGTCCGGGCCACTAGGGTCTTGGCTGCTACAGGAGGAGAAGGCAGAGTTATGTCCATCATCCATAGCTGGCCAGTGGGCAAGAAACCTGGGCCTAATCATAGTTTTAATTAGGAAATTATTTTCCCCAAAATGGTATCAATGGCTCCTGACACATAACTTTGACTTGAGGCTATTCTGTATTTTAGTTTGGGTATTAATTTACCACCTTCCACATCACAGCCAAGAAAGGTAAGAATTCTCACACTGGGTCAGTCATCAGAGTCAGGACGCAGGACCCAGCCGGGCGGGGAGACAGAGGCCCTGGCGCGGTCGCCTGTTGTGCGCAAGTCTTTGTGCTTCAGAGAAACAAAAACCAGCGACGCAGAGTGAAACACCGTTGACTGGTCACTCCGAGAGGCCTCCGGGGCGCGGCCGTTAAGGACGACGGGGAGGACCCTGCGGGCGGTGGGGGGCCGGCCGGCGAGCCCCGTGCGCACACCCATCCGAAGCCCGGCAGACGCTAAGGCCGGAGCCAGCGCTGCGGGTGGCGGATCCAAGGCGTCCCGGCCAGGCGCAGCCGCGGCCGCAGGAGTGCGTGGGGCAGACACCGCGGCCGCAGGGCTGGCTCCGACCCCACCGTGCCCGCCTGGCCTCTGCCAGCCCGAGCCGGCGGCCGGCCACGCGCGCGGCAGCCGAAGCGGGAAGGGCGGGCGGGGCAGCCCCACACCGAGGCCGCGCTCTGCTCTGCGCTGCGCTGCGAGTTCGCGGCGCCCGGAGGAGGCAGGGCCGGTACTCACCCTACCCGCGGCCGCGGCCGGCCCGCCCGGGGGCCCATCCTGTCTGCCCCGAGGGCTTCGGGCTGAGACGGCCCCACCAGGCGTCGGCTCCGAAAGCAGCCCGGGGCCGCGCGCCCCGACCGGGCCCAGCCTGGCCTCCGAGGGGGACATGGGCACCGGAGGCCGGCTCGGTCCTCCAGCGTGCGCCCGGGTGCGCGCAGTGTCAGGCCGAGGCCACCTGGGACGGCACAGACGCGGGCGGCGTCGTCAAGGAAACGCCCGTCTCCGGTTCCTGGCAACAGGGTCCTGCGGGGCCGCCTCGAAGAAACCCGGGATTAAGCGGGAAGCTCCCCTGGGCGCGCGTGTGCGTGCGCACGTGTGTGTGTGCGTGCAGTGTGCATGTATGTCTGAGCATGTATGCCTGTGTGTGCGTACGCATGCCTGTGAGCGTGTGCGCCTGTGCGCACTGATCCACCCCGGAGCCCTCGGAGGCCCGCAGAGCCCGGCACAGCGCACACAGGACGCGCCTCCGTGGGAAGCTCCACGCGAAGCCCTGCCGCCCACGCGCGCGTACGTTGCCACAGGACAGAACCGTGTCGCATGTCGCTGTTCGTGACTTCACACCTGAGCCCCAGCGTGCAGGGCTATAGCTCCCGAAGAGACTTCTGGGAGAGACCCCGGCACAGCCCGCTCCCAACGCCGTCTGTGAGGACGGGCTTGAAGAACGTGCTCCTGGGTGAATTTTGACGGCGTACCAAGTGTCCATCTCTTCTTGTGTTACATTAGCGATTTTGAAAAGATCGGTCCAGTTCTTACTTGATCTGTGCAGATCTTACCTGAGCCCCTGGAGACCCCAAGACCCCATGCTCCCAAGACAAACCCTGCCCACTGGGACTGATAATTCCCCCTGGGGCGCAAGTCTGCCTCTTTCCCTGCACCTGGTGGAGATTTCAAGCAACTCACTGTACTTACTGATTGATGTATTTCTCTCCTTAAAACGCTGTAAGCAGCTTGAGGGGAGGGTCCAGTCAGTTATTGAATTTGTATTTTTAAAAGAAAAGTTGGGCCGGAGGGTTAGCTCAGTGGTTCTGGCGCCTGCCTCGCAAGTGCAAGGTCCTGAGTTCGATCCCCAGTAACCACATATAATGCTGGGTGTGGAGACTCACCCACCAACAATCAACGCCGCATACCACAATGCCGGACGTGGTGGCTCACGCCTGTCATCGCAGCACTTGGGAGGCAGAGACAGGAGGATTGCTGAGTTTGCGGCGGCTTGCCTGGGCACCATAGTGAGCTCAGGGCCAGCCTGAACAAAGCGAGACCCTGTCTCCAAAAAGCAAAAAAAAAAAAAAGGTAAACCTCTGTCACACAGTGGGCGTTTAGCTAATGCCTGGTGCATAAATGAACATCTCTTAGAGACAGGAGTTAGAAGGGGACTTGGAAGTGGAAGAGACAGGAGGCTAGAGAAGGAAAGGAAGCAAAAGCAATCGCAGTGTGATATTTAAGGGCACCGATTCCCCAGGAGGACACATGCATCACAAACGTAGCCATGAAAAAGATCAAAAAGTGAGCTGGACCGTGGTCTTGTCCTTCAGAAGCTGCTTTATTTCACTTACTGGAACGTCTCCTACACGTTCCCGCAAATGAGAGCGCTTCATCCCTTTCCCTGAACATCCTGTTGTTCAGACCCACCGCCTTTGTCAGCCATGTCGGTGGACACCTGAGGGGTTCACAGCTTGATACTGTGAATGGCGTGGCCAAAATCGTGGTAGAGTAGGTGTCATGGCTGTGTCGCTGTCCCCCGCAGCCTCACGCTGTCACAGGTGGGGTTCTGTAGAGGTGAGTGGATCTGGGGTGCGCGACACTGGGACTGACTCGAGGTGACTGACTAGGGTGAAGCCCACTAGGACTGGGGGGTGAGAGCTGCCCCCCGGCAGCCCGGACAGGACGGCAGGGACGGAGCTGGCCGCGCTCCTCTGGCTCCTTTGCCACCTTCTGTCTGCCGTGGATGGCTTCATTTTCCAGCTACATTCTAGGCACTGAGAACCCAAAGGCAACCCAGACAAATCCCTGCCACTGTGGAGTTTACATTCTATAAAGTTACAAACGATGAGTAGATAACAGAAATCTGTGAGGGCACCATCCAGAGAGAACACCGCGTCAGGACACCGAGGCAGACAGGGCACAGACCCAGCAGGGCGAGGGAGTTAAGGACCCCGCGATCACACACAGGGCCGGCGGCGGTGAGCCACCAGCCCCTTCAGCGAGGCCTCTGGCGTCTGCGCAGAGCCGGGCAGGGAGGCGCTGGGGAGACGTCCCGGAGGCCCAGGCCCTGGGCGGAGCGGCCTGGAGCGGGAGGCCGCAGAGGCCGGAGGAAGGGGAGGTGGAGCCGGCCAGGGCGCTTCAGGAGCAGGACAGGTAGCTCCTTTAGCTGTGTCGAGGAAGAGAGGGAGGGTGGAGCTGCCGCGGAGGAGCAGGCCTGGTCCCTCGGGGCTGAAGGGAGGGCGGGAGGGAGAGGAGACGCCGAAGACCAAGACTGAGCCGGCCGCTGTGGCTCCTGCGCCCTTGGGCTGACAGAGGCCGGCGGAGCGGCCTCGGGCCGTGTGACCAGCAGCGCCCCCCCCACCCCCGCTTCCTGCTCAGCTGCGGGAGGGACGCACATCCCAGTGGGGCCACCGGAGCCCCGCTGTGAACCTTGAACCCCCGACCCGCTGAGCGGCCTGAAAGGAGAGGCGGAGGCCGAACCACGCCGGGCCCAGACCCCACGGCCAGCCACAGCGCCTCATTCTCTGAGTGGACGGGCTAGCACGCTTCCCCGCGGAGTCTGCACGGTCCTATCAAGTTCTTTATTATAATCATCTCACCTGAGTCTGCTTCGCTCCCTCCGTCCACCTCTTTCCCCATCGTTCATTCTTCCTTTTTCTTGATCATGGCGGCTGCAGCCTCGGCCTAAATGCTCTGAAATGAAACTGCTTACGGTTTTCCTGAAGGGCGTCGCTGTGGTTAATTTTAAGGGTGAAATACCTGTTCTGGGCAACATGGAGGTAGTGCTACGGGCTCTGACTTCCTGCCGAATTCTCCCTCATTTGAGGGAATCTTTTGCGGCCACTTCTGCAAACAGCTGAAAACTGTTTCAGGATCTCGGCGAGCAGCCCAGAGTCTCAGCCTGCTGTCCGGGGACAGTGATGGAAGCCAGGGTCCCATCTTCCAGACCCACTGAGACCTACAGAGTCTCTTACATGGTTCGTCACCCCGGAAGAGCGACAGACTAACCCATTTTAAAACGTGGTGTTCTCACAGTTTTTAAAAATCCCAGCAAGTTCTTAGGTAATTCGGGCCTGTTCTGTACTGACGTCTCTCTGGAAGCAAACAGAACTCAGCACCTTCCCTGAGTTATTTGAAGAAATCCCATCCATGTCCATCGAGTATTGATTGAACGGTTTTATGGGTCAGGCAGTTCTCCGGGCGCTCGGGGAAGTCCTGCCCCAAAGGGAGAACTCCCTGCTGCAGTGGCACTTGGGCTCCAGTGGAGGGAGGCAGCCGCTGAAGAAATTAAAAAGTAGCACAGACAATTTGCAAAATGGTAATAAGTTCTGTGGAGGAAAAATGAAGCCAGCAGTCGAGAAGAATCAGAGTGTGGAACTTCCTGTGGCCGTCAGAGAGGGGCTTACTGAAGACTCCCTTGGACACAGAAGACACAATCACGTACCACACTCAGGAGACACTGTGGCTCCATTTCCTCTCTGAAAACATATTCTCTGTGGGGAATTTTTTTTTTCGTGGTACCAGGGATCAAACTCGGTCCTTGTGATTCCAAGGTAAGCACAGTACCACTCGAGCTACATCCCTGCCTCCCCCGAGGGGATTTTTAAAGGAGCAAATTCTATGGCCTCTGGCTCTCTCCGAGTAAGCTGTGTTCACTCACGGACGACCACCCTCTCCCCACCGTCCAGCGCGTTCTGGGGACGCTCAGCCGGACGGCACCGAGCGGTGAGCCCTGAAGCTGCGCAGCCGAGGAGAGGGACGCTTCGGAGCCGCAGGTGATCCGGCCGCCAGTTCGGCGTAAAGAGGAAAAATGACAGCTGAAAGAGAATTCGGCAGCGCGACTAGTTACAAAATTAATGTCCAAGCTTTAACTGGCTCATCGCCTTGACACAGCGCCCGGCCCGTCCGCGCCGCAGAGGGAGGTAGGGAGGCTGCGGGAGGCGCACGGCTGCTGGGTCCAGCTCCTCCAGCGAGGGAGGGAGGAGGTACTGGTATTATACAGAGTTGGCCAAAGGCATAGGAAATAAGAGAGTAAATCACAGTTTAAATGGAGGGAAACACAGGGACCATACATAAAAAAAAAAAAAATAGCAAAGGATAAAATGCCCAGAAAAGATAACATTTAAAAAATAAACGAGATATAAGGACCACAGATACACTTTTTTTTTGAGACAGGGTCTCCCTTGTAGTTCAGGCTGGCCCTGAGTTCACTATGGAGGAGCCCAGGCAAGCCTGGAACTCACAGCAATCCTCCTGCCTCTGCCTCCTGAGTGCTGGGATTACAGGCATGAGCCACCACACCTGGCACTGTGGTATGTGGTTACTGGAGGTTGAACTAAGGACCTTGCACTCGCAAGGCAGATGCCAGAACCATTGAGCTAACTCTCCGGCCCAAAGGTACACATTTTGTCTTGTGGTTTTTTAGGCAATTTTTATTATCTAAAAGCAGTTTTTTTAAGCAAGTGAAAGGGATATTCAAACATTACATAGTCTACTTGCAATTCAGTCTATTTGTTCATAGATAAGCCAGCAAGGGCGCCCTCACAAAGCAGATTTCATGTGCTACACATAATATGGGCATTGTGCTGATGCTAAGATTAGGCCCCTGCTTTCAAAGAACTTGTGATCTAACTTAAAAGACAAAGGTAAAGCACATCATTTGAAGCTACAGTGGACTCTTGAGTTATGACCAGCCTCACATATGAACAACTTGGGTTACAACCAGAATTTTTGTTTTAACTTACAAGTCTTGAGTTATGACCCAAATGCAGGCCACTTGTGTGGTTGTAGAGACTCATGACTCATGATACCAGAAAAACTTAAGGATCAGTGTGAGTCCAGATGCATGTGTTTGTGGATACAGTTTTGGTCAGTGCTTTACTACCATCAAAATGGCCCCCATAAAACTAGAAAAGAAGCTAAGGAAGGAAGGGAAGGTTAAAAAAAAAAGCCATCACAGTTGAAAAGAAGGCACTTGTGAGAAAATAGGAGACTGGCATTTGTGCAACCAATCTTGCTAATACATACATGTCAGAATCCAGTGTCTTGACAACGTTACAGAAAAAGATTTGTATAAGGGAGTCAGTGCTGCTAAAGGTGCTGCTCAGATTAATCATGACCGACCATGTTAGATGAAAGTCTGTTATGAGTGTGGATAAACAAAAGGCAGATGGCAGGCTAGAGCCTGTGTGAGTCTATAGCTTATGAGAAAGCCTGAGCCATAAATGCACCTCAGAAAGGACAATCCATCCACGAATGAGAATGACGAAACACCTCGTGCCAGGAAGAGGTGGTGGCACAATTTTAAAGTGAGACCTGGGGTTCGTAGCGTAAGTGGCTAGCGTGAAGCGGCCAGTCCTGATAAAAGGGTTGCTGAAAATCACACACAGCTCTTCCAAATGGTGACAGAGAAATAACTCTTGCTCTCATCAAGTTTTCTACTGTGATGAAATTGGCCTTTTCTGGAAGAAAATAGCCAGGAGAACACACATTACCCAGGAAAGGAAGAAAATGCCAGGCCACGAGCCTAGGAAGGACAGGCTGACTGCACTGCTGTGTGCCAATGCCAGCGGTGGCCTCCAGATAAAGCCTCTCTTGGATAATCACTCCGAGAGCCCTAGGGTGTCCAGAAGGCGTCAAGTCATGGAGACTGGACCAGTGTCATGTGGAGTTACGACGCAAAAGCCTGCATAACAAGAGTACTTTTTCTTGGCTGGATCAGGGAGGCTTTCTGTCCTACTGTTAAATAGTGTCTAGAGGACAAAGGTTTACCCTCAAGGTTCTCCTCCTCACGCACAGTGCTGCTGCTCACCGCAGGACTGAGGAGAACTGGCTGAAGAATTCTCAATCAAATTGTTCTCACCTAATATAGCTCCTGCACCACAGCCTCTGGGCCAGCAGATTAGAGCCAACTTCAGGAAGCTGTACGCCAAGGAACCGTTGCTGAAGTGCTCCCCGATGGTCCCAGGTACAGATTTAACTCTTTTTTTTTTTTTTTTTTGAGACAGGGTCTCGCTTTGTAGTTCAGGCTGGCCCTGAGCTCACTATGTAGCCCAGGCAAGTCTCGAACTCAGCCATCCTCCTGCCTCTGCCTCCCGAGGGCTAGGATGACAGGCATGAGCCACCACGCCCGGCACCGTGATATGTGGTATTGATTGCTGGTGGGCGTGAGTCTCCACGCCCAGCATTGTATGTGGTTACCCAGGATCGAACTCAGGGCCTTGCACTTGTGAGGAAGGCACCGGAACCACTGAGCTAACCCTCTGGCCCCAGATTTAACTCTTAAAGAGTTCTGGAAGGAACATGACAGCATCTTTTCGGTGTGGGGTTGAGAAATTTCGGGCCAAAGTGTCTCCAAGGACTCTGAGATCTGCCTGGAAGAAAGTGTGGCCTGAAGTTGTAGAGAGTCTGAAGGCCGTGCAGAGGAGCCTGAGGCTTCAAGTAATACCATGGCTGATGCCGCTGTTGCTACAGTAGAGTCCACAGCTGCAGGCAGACAGTGGTGATGTTGAAGACTCGGTGGAAGAACACAGAGGAACTAGCTACAGAGAAATGTAGGCAACTTCCGGCTGAGCAACAGAAAGGGCAGCTAACGAGCCTCGGAGGAAGAGGCGAGGGGCGCGAACAGTCACTACAGCAAAGTCCTTCTGAAGTAAAGGAAATCCTGAAAAATGGAGAGAGCTACAAACATCTGTAGAGAAAACCCGGAGAAAGAGCAAAAGCCAATCACTTGCTTAATGACAACGTCATCTCATTTAGAACAGGACAGTGTTAAAGAATAGAAACAGACAACCTTCGGCCAGTTTTTAGCGCTGGAAAGGTTGAGCCCAAGTGAGCCAGAAGCAGGTCACAGTGGGTGCCAGCCTCCCAAAGCGAGGAAGGACCTGGGACAGGCAGGCCCTGACGTCACAGGGGGGCTCTCCTTCCAGACCATGACCCCCACCGTCTCATCCTTCCTTCCCGCAACCAAAGATGTCAGCTTGAATGGTGAGTGCAGTATGAATTTGTTGTTTCTAGTGAACCAGGCACATTTTATAGCGTTTTGGTGAATACGCTAGGAAAATTGTTGGTCATAGAAACTGGTACTTTCTAGGAAATTATTGACATTATACAATGCTTTTTATTATGAAAAAGGTAAGGAGTGCTTTGGGAAGTTCAGAATGCACTGTAAGTATTTCCATTGTTTCTTATGGGAAAAATAGTCCCGACCTATACCCAAGCTGAGTTTCAGCTAGCCCTGGAGAAGGGATCGATCTCTAGGTGCAGAGTCCACCACACACGGCAGAGCCTCGGGCAGACGCGCGAGGAGCGCGCTGCGCTGTGACAGCGAGGAAGGCGCCCGGCCGGAGACGCAGCACGGAGGGCGGGACGGCGGCCTGCGCCCCGAGCGCCTGTGTCCGAGCGCGCAGCCACTCCGGGCTCCATGTTGGAAGGGGCCGTGGACCTCGGAGCCCCCGGGTGTTAACTTGTGGCCGTCTGTGTGTCTTTCACCTTCGTCACCCCTTGGCCCCCCACAAGGGAAGACATCATCAGTGAAGCAGACCTTGAAACTGGCCAGGACGAAGCGGGGCGATGAGGCGCGGCTGGAAGACAGGAAACGTCTCAGAATCTGCGCGTAGCAGCGAGCTCGCGGGCCGGACCGTCCTGGGGTGCGCCGCTGCCGCACGGAGGGGCCCCCAGGAGCTGGGGCTGATCCTCGGTCGCCAGGCTGTGTGTCAACCGCTCCTGTTCACGATGCTTCAAGGAAAAGCGCCGTTAGGAATAATGATCCCAGCCGGACACGGTGGGGTAAAGAGGCCGGGGACGCAGCCTGGTGCCAATGTCCTGAGTCGCAAAGACGAAGCTGAGCTGACGAATATCGGAACAGTAGCTGTGCCTGGGAGTACGGAGTGCCCAAGAAGACACGCCTAAGAGCTCTTTAGATGGTACTGGAAATCCTTAGTAGTATATATATATATATATATATATATATATATATATATGTATGTATGTGTGTGTGTGTGTGTACGTACTTTTAAATATATGCTGTTGATCAACAATCTATAAACTCTATGCCAATTTTTAAAAAGCGAGCCTGGATTTTTCTTCTGTCCAACTCTGGCCTACTTGGATGTATGCTTCCCGCATTCCTCTTTCTCCCCACAAACAACCTCACAGATTCAACAAAACTCCAGTGCCAGAGAGTACAAATCCAAAGTCACCGAGAAACAGAAACACAAATATTTTTAACTGGTGGGGAGATCAAAGAAAAGTAAACAATGAATTGCAGCTTCATCAAATACTTACAGAACAGTACAAGGCAGAAGAAAATAGCCAGTAATCAAGATACATGTCAGGATTATATTTGTTTTAGAACACTTTATTTTCATACATGCAACTGGTTTTTAAGGCTAGTGTTTTGTTAAGAATTATAATACAATATTGGTTAATCGTAGTTTTTAAAAACAGTAATTTGTTTAAGTATTTTTGGAATTTATTTTAAAAATACTCTTTCCTTTTGCGATCCGTGTCTGCATCGTCCCGCAGCCCAGTATGTCCCGGCGCATCTGCCAAACGCCCCGGGCCCCGCGAGGGCCGACGGGAGCTCCTCCCTGCTCTGCGCCCCTGCACGCGCGCACGGGCGTCCCTGTTGGGCATCGTGGGGATCGCCTCGCCCTACCCCACCTCTCCGCACTCGCCCTCTCGGTGAGGGGGTAAAGAGCGCTGGAGAGCCACAGGCCAGCGGTGACTGGCGTCAATGACCTGTGTGGCAAAACCCACGGAGCCGCCCCCGCCAGAACCCAGCCCTTGAGGAGTCTGGGGTCAGTGAAGTCACCAAGACCAGCGACTGCAAGAAGGTGGATGGCTGGAAAGGCCTGTGCCCCGTCACCAGAGGCCGTCACCTGCAGTACCCTGAAGCCAAGGGATCCTCAGATGTCAAGGAGAACTTACGGTGTTCATGGAACTTAATTCCATCTTCATTAATTTCTCTCAGAAAAAAGTTACCAAGCAAACACATCATTCCAGGCCTCTAGAAGTAACAGAATTGCTTCTATTACTCACAAATGCAAAGCTCTTTCTGTCTTAAGCTCTTCTCATCCCGTGAGTGCTCCGGGGCAGGACAGGGCACCATCAAAGACGGAAACAATGCCACCAGAAGCCGCGGTCTGTGCCCCGGACCTGACCCAGGAGAGGACACCTCACCCCCCGGATGGCGGTGGGACTGAAGACACCAAGGGCGAGGGAGGCAGAGGACCCAGAGACCCTGACTCAGTCTGACCCGCGTTGCTTTGGCCAGGTTAACTCCTCTGACCCTCAACTGCCTCCTCTAGATTGTCGCAAGAATGAATATTAACAGAAACCCAAGCCGGGAGGTGGCACGTGCTATAATCCCAGCCCTTGGGAGTTCAAGGCCCACCTGGACTACACAGCCAGACCCTGTCTCAAAACAACAACAATACTGAAAACAGATATCCAATAAATAGCAACTTCTTTTTTTTTTGAGACAGGTTCTCACTTTGTAGTTCGGGCTGGCTCTGAGCTCACTATGTAGCCCAGGCAAGCCTCGAACTCAGCAATCCTCCTGTCTCTGCCTCCCAAGTGCTGGGATGACAGGCGTGAGCTACCACGCCCGGCACTGTGGTATGTGGTATTGATTGTTGGTGGGCGTGAGTCTCCACACCCAGCATTGTATGTAGTTTCCGGGGATCGAACTCAGGACCTTGCACTTGTGAGGCAGGCGCTGGAACCAAAGAGCTGACCCCCCGGCCCAACAGCAACTTCTTTTGAAGACTTTTTTCTTTCCCTTAGTCGTGTTCCATCCACCTCCTTAAGAAATGCTGTTGCGCACCAGCCGCTGCATCAGCGCGTAAACAGGCGAGTGAGCCTCGCGCAGGTCCTGTCCTCGCGGGCCCGTGGCCTAGAAGGCCGCCCTGTGACGAGCGGCGGCAGCACAGCTGCACACGTGCTGTGAAGGGGACCCACGTGGCCCTGCGGGAGCCCTGAGCAGAAAGACCCGGTCCAGACTCACAGTGACACCACAGAGGCGCTCGGGGAAAATCACACGGAGCTGACCGCAGTTGGCAGACGGGGGGGAATTTCTTAGACACCGACAAGAACAGAGGCCCAGAAGCAAGACCGCGTGTTTTTCAAAGGTTACCTCCGAAGACCCACCAAGACATTTGCCTGGTTAGAGCATAAACGCTCTCCGACAGGTCTTCCTGTCTTTCCCTGACCATTAACATCTCGTCGGGCGGCCTTTCGCCCTACGAGTATCAGTAGAAGAGAATATTTTCCTCCAAAGTCCTACCAGGGTCAGTGAGTCTCGTTCACCCGTCTCTGTCATCTAGTACGAGGTCCTTGTCATATGGCGCCACGACTCACAGCATGGCCTCTCACCCCAGTTGGTCACGCCACGGCACAGCACCCGCCGGGGGCACGAGAAGCCAACACCACCGTCCCGTCCGGGATCTTAACACCCACTGGACGAGACAATGGCCTCCAATAGCTCGTAGCTCGGTATCACTTTGGTGCCTGGACAACAGATGCGTTAGAAATCGGGTGCGCACGGACCGTGAAGTCGGTCTGATCCGTGGCGCGGCAGCGTGGAATGCTTCCTGCGTGATCCGGGAGGGACACACGCCTCCGTACAGACGGCCGGACAGGCTCGGCGTTCAGCCACCCGGCCGCTGTGTAGGGGCTGACTGCCATACGTTCCTGCCAGCCCCAGAGCCGAGCGCAAGCCCTGCCCGCACAGAGCCTGTGCTCTTGTGAGCCAGGCGGGCAGACGAGCGGGACACACAAGTCAGCGCGTTGCTACGCTCCTTCCTGACTCTTGCAAACTGCCGGGACGGGGTTCACCGCCTCCTTCTCCAAGAGACAGGACACCTGTCCCAGGTTCAAGCCACTGGAGGCTACGGGAGGCCTCTCTTATTGAGAATTACCATCTCATGATTAACAATTGCTGCACCATGAAGCAAGTAAGAGCACAGCCCTTTCCTGTTCTCTCATTTCATCTTTTCTGTCACCCTGCAAGTTATTAAAAATTATTCCTGTTTTACAGACAAAAATCAAGTTTTAGAGATGAGGAACTGGAGCTCAGAGGGGCCAGATTATTTGCATAGGCCAAGAAATAGTCAACACAGACCCCGGAGGTTTCTGCCTGTACATCATACTGTCTTTCCTGCCGCAGCAGGATTAAAGAAATGTGAGTTGGAAGGACCCAACAGGGCAGTCTGGAAGCTCTCTCTCTCTGTAGACAGACATCATTTCTCCTGACCCCTTCCAGTGACCCGGGCTCCTGCTGAAATCTTGGCTTGTCACATACAAATCCCAGCTTGTCACTTGGCCTTTACCAAAACTACTACTACTGACCTGTCAGGGTTTTTGGGAGGACTAAATGACAAAAAATGAAAAGCCCCTTTTCAAACAATAAAGGCTTTTACAGGTGCTTCCTGAATTGTCTTTCCAAGCAAATTAGGCTGGAAAACAAAATTTATCTCTGCATTTAAGTCATTCTAAATGTGTGTTCGTTTCTGTATCACTGACTTCATAATTACAAACGTAAATGCTCTTTCCTAGTGAGCAAAATTGTTTCCTATTGCTACTACACATATACTTAAACTTGCAATGTAAGTTTTTCTCAAATTGTTTTGGCAGAGGAAAAAGATATCAACTTTGCAACAGCTATGAAAGAATGAATTCCTTCTTTAATGCAGGTATGTAAAATAAGTGGCTTAAAATATGGCCAGTTTTCAATGAATTTTCTACTGTAATTTTATTATAACCTGTCACAAATTAAAGTATAAGTCAATTATAATAAAATATTGAGGATTTACTTAATATTTGCTAACTCATAACTCATTTACAGAAAAAAAGAGAATTTAACAATAAAGAACAATTAGCATAGGAGCTACTAAAATAATAAAATTATAGGCAAACACCTCCCCTTCATGGCGCACAATACCTGACTGTTGATTTTGGTAAATTATTATACCCAATAATAAAATGTTTTAGACTACTTTATATAAACTAGAGATACTATAAAGTTGGTCAAGCTGTATTATCTGTCTATATATATGCTCGTTTAAAACACCCATATTCTGCCGGGCGTGGTGGCTCACGCCTGTCATCCCAGCACTCAGGAGGCAGAGACAGGAGGATGGCTGAGTTCGAGGCTTGCCTGGGCTCCATAGTGAGCTCAGGGCCAGCCTGAACTATAAAGCGAGACCCTGTCTCAAAAAAAAAAAAAAAAAAACACCCATACTCTGACATTTCCAAGTGAATGGATAATTCATCTAACATAATTAATTCACCCAACTTAATAATCTCAAAATCTGTCATTGCCAGGGTTATTTCTGTTCTTCTTTCCTGAGCATCCATATTATTTCCATTTCCTTCCCATGGGTCCTACTCTAAGGCGCCGTAACACTGTGTGCACAAAAACACGCGTGTCTGTGTGTGGTCTGCACAGCACACCCTCCCTGGACACACAGTCTCCCCGGGCAGAGGGGGTCAGGGCCAGAGACCCCTGGCGTCCTCAGCCCAATCTGCGCCCCGACCCTGAACAGAAACGCGCAGCTTCACTTACAGGCGGGACCCTTCCAGCTGTCTGTCGTGGTACGTTTTCTCCACAATGAATTCTGGAAAATCAAAGAAATCCACTTTTCCGCCTTCCGAGCTGCTTATATTTTGTGAAAGATGCAGGCGCAGGAGTTGCCAAATGAGATGGGCAGAGAGAGCCAAAGCGGGCTTCCGGGCCAGCCTAAAAATAGCAGGTGGTAGTAGGCCTGCCCGGCTCTCCGGCTCCCCCCGAGGGCGCGGACGCGGTGCCCAGCTGGCGCAGCTCGGTGCCTCAGGGTCCGGACAGGGGCTCGGGGGGAAGGCGTTCACGCTGGGATGATGGGAAAGTCAAGCCCAAGGTAGCGCTCATTCCCCCCAGAAAGGCTCCCGGCCTAATTTCTACCCGTTCTGAAATGAACTGGCCGTGACACGGCGTGGAGATGCTTTTGCTCCATTCCTTCCCCGGAGCGCCTGAGTACTGGCGGCATTTGTCATGAATTCTGCTAGTACAAATTTGTGCTAGTGTCACTAGTACATGTGTCATAATTTGCAGAGCCCTTGCACAGACTTTGTTCCCGGCCCTTGCAGCAAGCCTGGGCCTCGGGACGGTTCTAGCGGGCCAGCCTGGAGCGCGAGGAAACAGCCCGCAGCGGCAAAGGCTGCCTCGGCCAGCGGAGCCGGAGGCTGGTGCTCGCGGACGTCGCTGTCACACACTCGCCTCCCAGGAGTCCGTCACACACCTGCAGAAGCAGCTGGGCTTTTGTAACATTTTTATACTAAAGTGACTTTCAGGGGACTTCCGAGTGTTTACATGTAACTCAACAGCCCGTTCTGTTTCCCCTTCCCCAGTCAGCACTTGCTAATCCATCAGGCAGGCGGCAGGCGGCAGGCCTCAGGCCTCCGGAGTCCTATCTGTTCAAACCGCTGGCAAGGAGAACACAGGTGCTCGGATCAGGGCTCCGCACACTCAAGAATCGAGCACACAATCAGCTCCCATGGCAAATGATTACAACTACTGATGTTTTCCTGTTATATTTTTTATTTTATATATATATATATATATATATATATATATATATATATATATATATATATATATATTTATGGGGTAAGTGATGTTATATATTACAACACTGGGGATGACTAAATCAAACTAATGTATTACTTTAAGTACCACTTTTTGTGATGAGATATTTGAAATTTATTCATAATGATTTTGAAATAGACCATGCCTTACTATACCCACCATGCTGTGTAGCAGATCTCAAAAATCTTCCCCTCCTGCATAAACCAGGAAGCTTTGTACTGGATGCCCAGTGTTAGCACTGAGACTCTGCACCCTTTGACCAACGTCCTTCCGTTCCTCCTACCAGCCTCTGAGAACGCTCCTGCGCTCTACTGTACTGCTTGCTTCAGATTCCACATTGTAAGTGAGACTGTTCGCATGACTGTCCCTTGTGACTGGGCTATTTCACTGAGCAGAACAGCCTACAGGCTCACTGTTGTATCACGATAGGGTATACTTATTTCAAAATTGAGATCATACCCCATTACCTGCATGTACTATATTTCCTTTATTCATCAATTGATGGCCAGGATGGTTCCTATCTTGGCTACCATGAAGAATGGTGCGAAGAACCTAAGTGCAGAGATCTCAGCGTTACCAAGTTTACTTCCTTCAGATACATAGGCAGACAGAGGACACTGTTGCCTCAGTGTGACTGACCCAGTTTTCAGGAACTTCCACACTGCTGTCCGTGACGGCTCCACTGACGGGCCCTCTCACCCAGGGCCCGCAGCTTTTCTCTCCTCAGGGCCTCTCCAACGCTGTCTTTCCAAGCGTGGCCTTTCTGATGGATGTGGGGTAAGGTCTCTTTCGGGTTTTCATTTGCCTTTCCCTGATGATTAGTGCTGATCAGCACATTTATTATTGGACATTTGTCTTCTTTAGAGAAATCTCCATTTGGGCCCTTTGTCCATGTTCTAATTGGGTTCTTTTCACATTACTGGCTTTCTTATATATTCTGTATATTAGTCCTTTATTTGATATACAGATTACTAACATTTTCTCATAATCCCTAGACTTTTTCTTCATGTAGTTCTTTCCTTTGCTGTGCAGAAGCATTTGAGCTGCAGTAACCATGTGTCTTATTTTTGCTTTTGTCACCTGAGCTGTTGGGGTCACATCCAAAAATTCACTTCCAAGGGCCAGGGACACAGCTCAGTGGCACCATGCTTGCCTAGCAAGCACAAGGTCTTGAGTTCAATCCCTACAAAAAATTTTTTTCATTGCAGAGATCAATGTATGATAAAAGTAACTACATTTGTTTGTTAAACTGTTACCCATTACACTGTGTAGCCATATAGATGGCAGAGCCATGATCTTCTTGGTGGATCAGTCTTACTAAAAAACGTGTGCTATTAACTGGTACATGGATAGTAATGTTCACACACTATATTAACATTTTTACACTTCTGTATGTATTACAAGGAATTCTAAAGGTGTCACTAAACTACAATTCTTTTTTTTAATTAATTGATTTTATTGGTACATTTTAGATACACATCACGATCACAATCGGCACTGAAAATCTGCGCCAGTAAACTACAGTTCTTGGACCGGTCACTCCTGGGTCATGTGCTTTCTCCACGTGGTCACCCGCACCGGCTTCAGGAAGGGGCTCTGTGTTTGCCTCCCGATGCGCCTTTCTGGCAGAAAGAAGCTTCTTCACAGAAATATCAATTTTTATTACCTCGGTCACTGTGTGTCTCAGTCCAAGTCTTCTGTGCGAACCGGGTTCGCTCTGTTCTCGTGGCTTCTCTGTCTGGAAGCTTTGGAACCACCGGTCAAAGTTCTGCTTGGGAAGCAGACAGGGTTAGCCTTCTTTCACAGCTGACTCTGGGGACACCCAGCCCGAGAGCCGCGCTCCGACTCTGCTACTGCTCAGGTTCGGCAAGCTTTTCTGACACTGACTGAGTCTGTCTGTCCTTTTCCCCCAGGACCCGTGTCCGGCCTGGCCGTCACCAGGGGAGCCACTCCACACGGCTGAGGTCCGGGGTGCCCACACAGAGCCCTGCACACTGCTGGAGGACACTGTGCAAAGTGGCTGGCACTTGGCAACCGCCACGGTCGCCTCGCCCAGGTGGCGACGCACAACCATCATCCAGCACTCAGGAGGCCGAGGCAGGAGGACCGTCGTGAATTCATGGCCAGCTTGAACTGCAAACCGAGACCCTGCCTCAAAAAACAAAAACTAGGGCCAGAGATTTAGCTCAGTGGTTCTGGCGCCTGCCTTGCAAGCGCAAGGTCCTGAGTTCGATCCCGGTAACCACATACAATGCTGGGTATGAAGACTCACGCCCACCAGCCATCAATACCACATACCACAGCGCTGGGCGTGGTGGCTCACGCCTGTCATCCCAGCACTTGGGAAGCAGAGGCAAGAGGATTGCTGAGTTCGAGGCTTGCCTGGGCTTCATAGTGAGCTCAGGGCCAAAGTGAGACCCTGTCTCAAAAAAAAAAAAAACAAAGCCAGGTGTGGACGAATCGGTACATTCACACAGGAGGGATTTACTGAGGCCTAAAGGGAAATAAGCCACCAAGCCAGGAAAAAGACAGAGAAGAATGTACATGTTATCACTAATTGAATAAAAGCCAGCCTAAAAGGCTAACTGCTGTATGATTTCAGCTTCTAGAAAAGGCAAAAATATGGAAACAGTGAAAAGAAAATCAGTGTTAGACAGGGCCGGGGGAAGGTGGGACAAGCAGGCGGAGCACAGGGGCCCCGGGGCCGTGAGCAGCAGGTGCCACACCCGAGCGAGCCCGGCAGACCGTGGGCCCCGGCGAAGTGACACGTGGCCCTCGGTGAGATCCGCGCACCACGATGCAGGCAACACTGATACTCCAGAGAAAAATGGAACCTGAGAATGTTCTATTATCTGCACGCTTTTGCTATGAACCTAAAACTATTTTCATACTAAAGCATTTTTTAAAACAGCTACTATTTTGAAAAACATGGGTGAAATCCAAATGAGATCTCCATTCAAAGTGCAGTTAGCTTCTAGTTCGTAATATAAACAGCTCAACAGTGCTGCCACTAGGGGGGGCTGCATGACAGATCAATGTGGTGTTTTACATTCTGTGAGACCAAAACTGTTTCAAAATGAGAGTTTTAAATGAGAGTTTATTATTTAGCAGTGTTAACAAGCATCCGCATTGTTATTTCTGGTGCTAGGGCCTGAGCTCTGAGCACCTGCCTCACCCCTATTATCTAGCAATTTCCTGCAGATATTACATTTTGCATCTCTATTGTTAAATCGCACTGCCACTCTCTGCCCCTCAAAATATGGTAGAACTGATTTCAATATGGAACTGCTATCAATTTCAGGCATTGCAGGAGATAAAGACCTAGATGAGGAAAATGTACTGACCACATTCTTAGAAGGGCGAGTGCCCACAACACAGGCTGAGGAAAGAAAGGGTCTGCGGGCGGGACCCCAGCTGCCGCGCAGACCGCGGGCTCCGCCCCTGACGCCCCCACCCCCAGCACGGCCTTTAGTCACGACAAACGGGCTGGGGACTTAGCTCAAGTGGAGCCGCGTCTACCTTGGAAGCAGAAGGACCCGAGTTCGATCTCCACTACCAAAAACAAAAAGAAAAAAGTCATGACAAATAAAAATAAACTTTTATTAGCTTCTTTTCAATTCTACAAGTTAAAAGTCATGAACATTTTTAAAGATCACTGAAAATCAATGGCTTCTAAGTTTCCATAATAGGACTGATGTAATTTATATAGAACATTTTTAACTTTTCTGTTCTTATTTTTTTAAGAAAAATACAATAAACTTTTATTCTAAAAAACATCTAGTCGCTGGGCGTGGTGGCTCACGCCTATAATCCCAGTACTTGGGAGGCAGAGACAGGAGGATTGCTGAGTTCGAAGCTTGCCTGGGCTACATAGTGAGCTCAGAGCCACCCCGAACTACAAAGCGAGACCCTGACTCAAAAATAAAAAACAAAACAAACAAAAATCTAGTCATCTCAATGAGTCTATCTTCATGGTACCATAATTCATCAAACTGAAAGTTACCTGTTGACAAATATTTAACTGTAGATAAATTCATTTATACCAAATGAAAAATAAAAGCTACGTAAGAGAGCTGAAATGTTTAAGGCTGTTACACATCTGCAGTTAAATCTGCAACTAACCCTACAGACCAGTGCACTGCACTGGTTAGCCTCCTAAATTACCATTCTTAATAAGAAACTAAAAACAAAAGATATTTTAAAGAAAATTTATTTTAAAAATTTAAAAACAGGGCCAGAGATTTAGCTCAGTGGTTCTAGCACCTGCCTCGCAAGCGCAAGGTCCTGGGTTTGATCCCCGGTAACCACATACAACAATGCCGGGTGTGGTCACTCACGCCTGTAATCCCAGCACTCAGGAGGCAGAGGCAGGAGGATTGCCGAGTTCCAGGCTTGCCTGGGCTACATAGTGAGCTCAGGGCCAGCCTGAACTACAAAGTAAGACCCTGTCTCTAAAAAAAAAAAAAAAAAAAAAAAAAAAAAAAAAAAAAAAAAAAAAAAAAAAAAAAAAAAAAAAAAAAAAAAAAAAAAAAAAAAAAAAAAAAAAAAAAAAAAAAAAAAAAAAAAAAAAAAAAAAAAAAAAAAAACAGAAGAAGTGATTCTCTTAAATTTCAAAAAATACAAAATTTTTTCTAAAATGTAGAATAGCAAGGTTAGTTACATGGAAAAACTATCACACACCTCAACTTTTAAAAACTAGGAAAATGAAGTCTTTGATTATGTATCCAAGATCTAGGTTGAATCCATGCAAATTTTTACAACTATTCACACAAGTGGTTTAGTGATGAGTACACTGTACTAATAGGAGCTTTTAAAATTTTGTTCTGTGGGGCTGGGGATTTAGCTCAGTGCTTCCAGCCTCTGCCTGGCAAGCGGAAGGTCCCAAACTCTATCCCTGGTAACCACACACCACAGTGCCGGCCATGGTGGCTCACACCTATAATCCCAGCACTCAGGAGGCAGAAGCAGGAGGACTGCTGAGTTTGAGGCTTGCCTGGGCTACATAATGAGCTCAAGGTCGGCCTGAACTACAAAGCAAGACCCTGTCTCAAAAAAAAAATTTGCTCCCTGGGCCAACAAAAACTGATACTGCTTTGTGATACATATGCAGCAAGGTCATTCAGTCATTTCTTTAAAAAGGGGAACAGGCAAATCCTACAAGGTAAGTGAACTACGAAACAAAGTGAGAGCACAATGTTCTCAACTTAGAAAAGTGTCTTTTATTTTAATTTTAAAACAGTGGCTGCCTAACTGACCAGATCACAGGGCAAACAGGAGGCAGGAGACAAGGTGAGAGCACACAACCGACGTGCCAGGAGGACGCGCCCCGCCTCAGGTCCTCAGGGCTCCTCACCGAGCAGGAGAGCAGATGCCCCTTGAGTAGGAGCGGGAGAGAAGATGGAGAGCATCACTATGTCCCTGCATATGCTATAAAAATGGAAAGAAGCTTAGGGTGACGGCGCCTCCTCCTCAAGCAACCTCAGGGAAATCACAGCTCAAACACATTTTTTTTTTTTTTTTTTTTTTGAGACAGGGTCTCGCATTATAGTTCAGGCTGGCCCTGAGCTCACTATGTAGCCCAGGAAAGCCTGGAACTCGGCAATCCTCCTGCCTCTGCCTCCCTAGTGCTGGGATGACAGGCCTGAGCCACCACGCTGTGGTATGTGGTATTGATGGCTGGTGGGCGTGAGTCTCCACGCCCAGCATTGTATGTGGGTACCGGGGATTGAACTCAGGACCTTGCAATTGCGAGGCAGGCACTGGAACCACTGAACTATATCTCCAGCCCTCAACCACATCTTTTAACTACAGTAAAAACATCCTCTTCCAAAACAAGAGTCTAAGAATGGAAAAGCCGGATGCTATTTTGTTTCATATAAACTGAATATATTCATGCAATAACTTTTCAACTTTTAGTATAGGAAAATTTCCTTAATCCTCTAAAAATCTCATGTAGGAGGATGAAAGATTTCACCCATTATCACTGGTGAAAAACTGAAGTGGAGAAAAGATTAAATGACTCATAAAATAGGTTATGCCAATAGCACACTAGGAACAAATCTAACGTGCTCCCTCACAAGTACGTTACAGACACATTACATTAATATCAGTGAAGTCATTAAATACTAAATTTGGTCTTATCGTCACATAAATTAGAAGAAAACACTTGAAACCACAGGGCCAGACGTCTCACAAAGTGGTGAGCACTTCCCTACTGTGAGCGGGGTCCTGGGATTGATCTCTAGCACCTCCAGGGAAAAACAAAAAAATTCAGGATCCTTGTTCTAGTATTATTTAAATCCTACTTTTCACCCTTTAGTAGGATACCAACTTAAAGTTTCCAAGAAACTAGTCACTAATGAGGTGAGACACATCGTGGGGAGACGTCAACCTGCTGGGGAAAATAAGGCAGGGCAGACACAGGAGGCTGGGGCTTCCTTCACGCTGCCCAGCTACTCTGCCGACTGCGGCCGCCACCTCCCGGCTCCCCGGGGGTTAGTAATATCGGGCTCAGGAGAGGAAGGAAGGGAGGGAGCAGAGGATGTTCACACGCACAGTGCTCTACACAGGATTCAGAAAAGTATCTCTGCTTTCTCTAGGAACACAGACAATTGAAAACTCGAGCCTTGTGAAGACCCAGGGTGAATACTGCGAAGACACACAGATACACACACTGACATATCTAGAAGCATCTGGCTGCCTGTCGTCTTCTGCAAGATCACAGGGTGCTCAAAAATTCTTTGACCTAAAGAAAGAAAAATAGTATTTATATATATATATATCCTTGATAAACTTAGGGTACTAATATTCATTTTCCTTTGAGAGTATTAAGACCCCAACTGTATAAGTAATGATCACAATGCCATAGGATTTAAAGTACTTTCCACAGGAATATCATCAAATATCGCAGCAGTAAAAGGAATGACCTAAGAGGATCTATGTAATTGTTTTGTTTTGGTACCAGGGATTGAACTCAGGACTTTGTGCTTGCGAGCCAGGACCAGAACCACTGAGCTACACCCCCAGCCCGGAGCTATTTGACTTCCATCTAAGACCGATGCTGTCCTAAAACAGCCATAACTCTAGTTTTATAATCCATTTAAAAAGTATACACCAGTAGCAACCACAGCTTTAATGCTGTTACTACTTCTGTTTAAACAACTTTATAGATTAATCATGGTGGATTCGTACTGTTCCTGGCCAGACACTTAAACACACTCTAACATGTAAGTGTGTGGGGAAGTTACCTAAGCTGGGACTCAACCTGGATGAAGACCAGCACCAGCGTCAGACTCTTAAAAAAAATACCCTGAAAATACAAAGACAATTGCCTTGTGGAACTGAGAGTTGCCTGTCAGTACAGTGACAATTTTACTTTAATAGCATAAGCAAGTTCCATTCTATGTTCTTAGCGCCATTAATAGTAAAAAGAGGCCACCTGATACACGAATTTTCTAGATATGCTTTATATAATGGGGAAATAACCACTTACAGGGATGTAAAATTGTGAGGTTTTCAAAATGGCTAGATAGATCCCTTACAAAGGTATGTCAAGTGCGTACCATCATAAGCAGCAAACATTTTATAAAAGGACAAAGAAAAAAATCAAATTCTCCTCAAAACTGAACAAGTTAAGGCTTGGTCTGGGTGGCTGCCCAGCGGCGCCACGGCAGCCTCAAAGCACAAGTCTGACGGTGCTTTGACTGAATGTGATGCCCGGCATGCCCTCCAAAAAAAAAAAATCAAGGTTTTTCTTTAGACCCGAGATCACTAAGCTAATTATTGCCGGTAGAGGGATATCTGTTACAAAGTTCCCTTTAATACTGCCTCAAATATTCAACAACAGATTCTCTATGCCTTTATCAACATGGGACCATTGAGAATATAATCACCTCCCAGTTATTTGAGGGATAAATTAATTTTGACTAAGACAATGATTCAATGACCAAGCAATTTCAATTCATCTTTGACGTGGTACCAGATGAAACTCAAACCTAAAATCTTTTTTAATCTCAAGGCCTCAACTAAAAATAGATAAAAGCCATATTCTACAACTTTACATGTATTCCATAATGAATTTATTTGAAAAATAAATTTAATTCTCAGTTTATTATTATAATAGATAAGAGGGGAGGAAAGGGGAATAAGGGAGAGCAAAAAAATAAGAAAGAACATATTACTATAATTATCCCTGCCTTACAGATGAAGAAACAAAAGCATAAAGAAGATCTTTATTTTAGCTCAGGCCTCAAAGCTGGAAAGTCAGGGTTAGAATTTAAACCCTCTAGTTCTCCATGACTTTTAACCACCCCTTAATGCAACTTTTCTAAGCTTTTTTTGTCAGGTAATTTTCTCACAGATTCGCACACTCTTAGCAAAACAAATAGAGCTTTATCTATCCTCCTCTACCTTTTCCACTAGACTTTCATGATCGTCTTTGAAGTCTTCATTAACATCCAATGTTAAAATAGGCACCTCTTGTAGATACTCAAAGTTGGTTCTGTTTAAAAAAATGAACAAAGTCAGTCAAGCTAATAAAAGGAAAACATTAAAAACTCATTCTCATATCAATAGACAGCAAAAATGCTGTCAATCATTTCATACTAAAGTTACTTTGCAAGTGACACAAGACAGCCCCTTCCTTCTCATGGATTTATTATACATAAATAAAAAATCTTACACACAATAAATATGCAAAACTGGGCACTGTAACACTGTGCTCCTCAAAGAAAAGAGCATGGGAAATGGAAGCTGGACGTTAAAGGGCGGCGGGCGGAGGCGCTGGGGGCACAGCAGCAGCCTGGCCGGGGCTCCGGGGCTCCGGGGTCGCCGACCCGAGGCCGAGGGGCCGCTGCAGCCCCGCTCCCGCCGGGAGCCGCCCAAGCCGGGCCGAGCCGAGCGCGCGGGCTGAGAGGACCCGGCCAGGCCGCGCCAAGGGCTCAAGGGCCGCAGCGCCGCCTCTCGGTCCTGTGCCAGGAAACGCGTCTGAAGTGAGGCATCCCCGGGGTTCCGGGAACACGGGCACCGCGTACTAACTGGCATGTTCCTGTACGTGGCACACGGCTCACCGGCTCTTGGACATTAAGTGATTTTTCAAAGTTAGGCTGAGCACGTTTTACTTCACGGCTTCTCTTTGCCAGATGTGGGCTCCACACCCTCCGACTCCTGGGCGTGGGGGCGGCGGCGACGTGAAATCAGGGCGCCCTGACCCCAGGCGGCACCGCCTCTGTGACGCCGATCCGGCTTGGGGAGCGCGGCGAGTGCCTCTCTGCCGGCAGCACGGGCGCTCGGGCAGTGCCACGCGGGCAGGCAGGGCAGGCGGGGGCACCCCAGGCGACCTCCTCGCACGGCTCAGGATGCCAAGCCCACGGTGCCGCCCCGCGCCGGCCTCCAGTCGCTGGGCCCACGCGGCCCTCCTGCCGGCAGACGCGACCCGCCGGGGGGGCAGCTCACAGCTCATGAGCTGTTTGTTTCCGAAACGCGCGCGGGGGCTGAGAAGAGGGTGCGGGCGGCTGTGTCGCCTCCGCCGCGCGCGTCGAGTCCCTGAGCTCGCAGACGCGCTCGGACTCAGCGCGCGAGAGGAGCCACGCGCTGTGCTCTCAGCACCACGAGGACACGCGAGTTACAAAACCTTGAGAGAAAGATTTCACGGTACTCGACTCAGAATCATACTTACTTCTGGAAGACATAAATAAACGGCTAAAAATAAAACGCACTATGAACTGCCATTCCCATCTTCCACGTTAGACCAGAACCCGGGGGAGCTGCTGAGCGCCCAGAGCCCCGGAGGGGGCTTACTTCAGGGTCCTGCGCAGGAGCCAGCTCTCGTGCTTGTAGTGCAGCTTCTCCAGGTACTCCAGCGGGATGCCTTGCTCTTCGCACCTTCCCCGCAAATGGATCCGACTCAAGCATTTCTAGAAGCAGCAGAAACAAAGAATTACTCGCCATTTGCTGGTCAGCTGCCTTTAACATTTTCTAGTGTCTCTTCAGTTAAGCCAAAATACATTCATTCCTTCCACAACAACGAACTAGTTGATTTTCTCCTCCATCTGCTTTTTCAGTAATCCAGCAGCTTAGTAAAATTTGGTAGCTTCTAAAAGAAGTCAAAATAACTTAGTTGTCCGCAGCCACACATAAAACATAATAGATTTGGTAGAAAGGTAAAGAAAGTTCATTAAGGGGCCGGAGATTTGGCTCAGTGGTTCCAGCGCCTTCCTCGCAAGTGCAAATCCTGAGTTCAATCCCCAGTAACCACATACAGTGCTGCGCGTGGTGGCTCACGCCTGTCATCCCAGCACTCGGAAGGCAGAGGCAGGAGGATTGCTGAGTTCGAGGCTTGCCTGGGCTCCATAGCGAGCTCAGGGCCAGCCTGAACTACAAAGCGAGACCCTGCCTCAAAAGGAAAAAAAAAAAAAAAAAGAAAGCATTACCAAAGGAGAAGATTACACTACTCATGTAGGAAAAATAGGTTCCATTTCCCGGGGTGGAGGACCAGGAACTTGACTCGCTCCTCCCGGAAAAGATCCCTGACTAAAAATCCTCTCCCACTGGATTTCCCTTCAATCAGTTATAATCTTATTGGCTGATCATAGTTTGTCCATCTTTTTGAATCTCATTTGCTGCCCCCACTTCGAACCTGCCTCACCCCCCGGCTCTGCTCCATAGACTCCCCTGGGAGTAGTGATCCTCGGTCCCCCCTTTCAGGTTCCCCTTCTTTCCCTCTTAGGCAGAAATCTTTTTTTCTCAATAAAGTTCTGCTACTCTTAATCTCTGTCATTATTAAAATTCATTATTCGATTTTAGAAAACACAAACTTGATTGAGAAGCCTAACAGCTTGAGAGTTAGACTTGCTTCTCTGTATCAGCACCACGACCACGAAAACTTGGGGATGTTCTCTCTCTCCTGCCGTGTGCTACTGTGACTTTTAAGCACTTCAAAATGGCTAGCAGGGTAACCGAGGAACTGAATTTTAAAATTTTTATTTAATTTTAATGACTGCAAATTAAATTGGCACATTGGACAAGTGGCTTTAGATCACTTTCCCCAGAAAAGGACAAACGCATACAAACTTATGCAGAATTTGTAGTTCACAGACTCTTAAAAATTTATTCATGCATCCAAAGACATAAGAACTTCCAAAGAGAACCGCTTGGTGGCACACCCAAGACCCTCGGTTCAGTCCCCAGTGCCATCAAAGAAAGGAAGGAAGAGAAAAAAGAATTTCCAACCTGAAGAACATGTATCATTTAGGACATCACAGCATATAGGTTATACTTCAAAGTTCACACTATGAGATCAAAATACAGTTTAATTTTTTTTTTTTTTAAGACAAGCTCTTTGTAGTTCAGGCTGGCCCTGAGCTCACTATGTAGCCCAGGAAAGCCTGGAACTCAGCAATCCTCCTGCCTCTGCCTCCCGAGTGCTGGGATGACAGGCATGAGCCACCACGCCCGGCACTGTGGTATGTGGTATTGACGGCTGGTGGGCGTGAGTCTCCACGCCCAGCATTGTATGTGGTTACCAGGGATTAAACTCAGGACCTTGTACTTGTGAGGCAGGCGCCAGAACCACTGAGCTAAGTCCCCAGCCCAGTTTAATTTTTTGAAGTTTATTTCAGCAAAGATTCATTGGCATTAACATCCCTTAAATACTGAGCCTCAATTCAGACACACCTGTCCTACATTCCAGTGCCCTCTGAAGCGGCTCTGGAGCCCTCTTTCACATCTTGACCTGCAGTGCCATCGTTGCCTCGATGTCTTGATTGTTCAAAACTTTTTCCCCTTCAGTCTCTTTGAGGAAGAGTCAGAAGTCTCGGGATCAGATCCAGCGAGAAGACGCACTACCGTGTTGTCAGGAGCCTCCTTCCCACTAGATGGCACTGGTGGCAGCAGTTCACTATTTCCTTCTACTCACAAAGGCATTCCTAGGACTCCAGGACTTCCGGAAGTGCCACTGAGGACGGGCCAAGTGTGTGACAGGGGGAGCATGTTCTGAGGACTGATGTGTGTTTCCCTGGACTAAACTTTAAATATTCACCCATATACCTTGAGAAAATTTTACAAACCCCAGTTCAATTAGACCATCACAAACTCAATATGCGCTCAGGAGCGGCGCCTCCGTGCTGCACACCCACCCCCCGCCCGCTCAGTCCCTCGGCCCGCAGGCCCCGCCCTACGCCGCGTGGAGGCGGGGCCTCCGCTCCGCTTCCGGCTCAGATTACAGTGCCGTCGGCCGTGGCGCCTCAGCTTGTTCCCGCTTTCAGCGCGGTAAGCGACAGTCCGGGAGGCTTAAGCACTGCTGAGCCTAGCCCTCTGGTACCATGGCACCAGTGCAGCTGGAGAACCTCCAGCCGGCACCGCTCGGAGGCAGCGGCGGACTTGTGTCAGCCCCAGCTCCTCTTCCCGCCGGAACCGCTGTGGCGGCAGCCCCTGCTGCTGCTGCTGCCAGCCCTGGCTACCGACTGAACATTCTCATTGAACTTCTGCTGCACCGGGCCTACTCTGAGCTCATGGTGCTGACGGATCTATTGCCAGGGAAGTCTGACGTGGAAAGGAAAATAGAAATAGTACAGTTTGCTAGCCGGATACGTCAACTCTTCGTTCGACTATTAGCTTTAGTGAAATGGGCTAATAGTGCTGAGAAAGTGGAAAAATGTGCGATGATCTCAAGCTTCTTAGATCAGCAAGCCATCCTGTTCGTGGACACTGCTGATCGCCTGGCCTTATTAGCTAGAGATGCTCTGGTCCATGCACGCCTGCCTGGTTTTGCCATCCCATATGCCATTGATGTACTGACCACTGGCTCTTATCCACGGCTGCCAACTTGTATTAGGGATAAAATTATCCCTCCAGATCCAATTACCAAAGTTGAGAAACAAGCCACACTTCATCAACTTAATCAGATTCTCAGACATCGGCTTGTAACCACAGATCTTCCGCCTCAGCTAGCAAATCTTACAGTTGCAAATGGCCGTGTGAAGTTTCGAGTTGAAGGAGAGTTTGAAGCCACCTTGACAGTGATGGGAGATGACCCTGATGTCCCCTGGCGTCTTCTCAAACTAGAAATTCTGGTTGAAGATAAGGAAACAGGGGATGGGCGAGCTTTGGTTCACAGTATGCAAATCAACTTTATCCATCAACTGGTGGAGTCAAGGCTCTTCGCTAATGAGAAACCTCTTCAGGACATGTACAACTGTCTGCATTCTTTCTGCTTATCACTGCAGTTAGAAGTGCTACATTCCCAGACTCTGATGTTAATCCGGGAGCGATGGGGAGACCTTGTGCAGGTAGAAAGGTATCACGCTGGTAAGTGCCTTTCCCTCTCTGTTTGGAATCAACAGATTCTTGGTAGAAAAACAGGGACAGCATCGGTCCACAAAGTTATAATTAAAATTGATGAGAATGATGTCTCCAAGCCTTTACAGATTTTTCATGATCCTCCTTTGCCAGCTTCTGATTCTAAATTAGTAGAAAGAGCCATGAAGATTGACCACTTATCAACAGAAAAACTCCTGATTGATAGTGTTCATGCAAGAGCTCATCAGAAGCTCCAGGAACTAAAGGCCATTCTTAGAGGGTTCAATGCCAATGAAAATTCTTCCATAGAGACTGCCCTTCCAGCTCTTGCTGTTCCCATCTTGGAGCCCTGTGGTAATTTGGAGTGCCTACACATTTTTGTAGATTTGCATTCTGGAATGTTCCACTTGATGCTGTATGGACTTGACCAGGCCACTCTGGATGACATGGAGAAATCTGTCAACGATGACATGAAGCGGATCATTCCTTGGATTCAGCAACTTAAGTTTTGGCTCGGACAACAGCGTTGCAAACAATCTGTAAAACACCTGCCTACCATCAGCAGTGAAACACTGCAGCTTTCCAATTACTCAACTCATCCTATTGGAAAACTTTCTAAGAATAAACTGTTCATTAAACTTACCCGACTTCCACAATACTACATTGTTGTAGAAATGCTGGATGTTCCAAATAAACCTACACAGCTGTTGTACAAGTATTACTTCCTATCTGTGAATGCTGCAGATCGTGAAGATGGGCCTGTTATGGCATTGCTGCTGCAGCAGTTCAAGGAAAACATCCAGGACATGATTTCCCAGAAACCTGGGAAACAGACTAAAACTGGTACCAAGCACAAATTGTCTGATGATTCATGTCCAGTAGAATCCAAGAAAACCAAAAGATCAGGAGAAATGTGTGCCTTCAATAAAGCTCTAGCTCACTTTGTTGCTATGTGTGATACAAACATGCCATTTGTAGGACTTCAGTTGGAGTTGTCCAATCTGGAGATCCCACACCAAGGAGTCCAGGTGGAAGGTGATGGCTTCAGCCACACTATTCGCTTATTAAAAATTCCTCCCTGTAAGGGTTTAAATGAAGAAACCCAAAAAGCTCTGGATCACTCTCTCCTTGATTGCACTTTTCGGTTACAAGGTAGAAATAACCGTACATGGGTGGCAGAATTAGTGTTTGCAAACTGTCCACTTAATGGCACTTCCACCAGGGAGCAAGGACCAACCCGGCATGTTTATCTAACATATGAAAATCTGTTGTCTGAACCTGTTGGTGGTAGAAAAGTGGTTGAGATGTTCCTTCATGACTGGAACAGCATTGCACGATTATATGAGTGTGTGTTGGAATTTGCACGTTCTCTACCAGATATACCTGCTCATCTCAATGTTTTCTCAGAAGTTCGTGTTTATAATTACAGAAAACTTATCTTGTGTTATGGAACCACCAAGGGAAGCTCAATTAGTATCCAGTGGAATTCTATCCATCAGAAATTCCAGATTTCTTTGGGAACAGTTGGCCCAAATTCAGGTTGCAGTAACTGCCACAATACCATTCTCCATCAGCTTCAAGAAATGTTCAACAAAACACCAAATGTGGTTCAGTTATTACAGGTACTGTTTGACACTCAGGCTCCATTAACTGCTATCAACAAACTCCCCACTGTACCAACATTGGGCTTGACCCAGAGAACCAATACTGCCTACCAGTGCTTCTCCATTCTGCCACAGTCATCCACCCACATCAGACTGGCCTTCAGGAACATGTACTGCATTGACATATACTGCCGGAGTCAAGGTGTGGTGGCAATACGGGATGGTACGTATAGTGTTTTTGATAACACCAAGTTAATTGAAGGTTTTTATCCTGTACCAGGACTAAAGACGTTCCTGAATATGTTTGTAGACAGCAGTCAGGATGCTCAAAGAAGGTCTGTAAATGAGGATGATAATCCCCCTTCTCCTACAGGAGATGTGACGGACTCTTTCATATCACAGATGCAGCCATCACTGCAGCAACAGCTATTTCCAAAGCAGCCAGGAACATCAGGAGCCTACTCCCTTACTTCTCCTACCTCTTACCAGAGCACAGTTACTCAGTCTCCCTCTATGATGCACACACAGTCTCCAGGAACTCTTGATCCTAGTTCCCCTTACACTGTGGTGTCACCAAGTGGACGAGCAGGGAACTGGCCAGGATCTCAAGTGTCAGGCCCCTTATCAGCCACACGACTGCCTGGAATGTCACCAGCCAACCCAGCACTACATTCTCCAGTTCCAGACACTTCTCAGTCACCTCGAGCTGGAACAAGTTTCCAAACAACGCCAATGAACATGCCTCCACCTCGTAAACTACCTCAACGCTCTTGGGCAGCATCAGTACCAACCATCCTCACTCACGATGCCTTCAACATTTTACTGCTGCCCTCACCAACGCCAGGCCTTGTACCTGGACTGCCAGGGAGTAACCTCTGTTCTCCACTTGAGAGATTCCTTGGATCGGTCGTCATGAGACGACATCTTCAAAGAATTACTCAACAAGAAACACTGCAGCTGATAAATTCCAATGAACCTGGAGTGATCATGTTTAAAACTGATAAGCTGAAGTGCAGAGTAGCCCTCAGTCCCCAAACCAACCAGACCCTTCAGTTAAAAGTGATGCCAGAAAATGCAGGACAGTGGAAACCTGATGAACTTGAAGTTTTGGAGAAATTCTTTGAGACAAGAGTTGCAGGGCCACCATTTAAAGCCAACACGTTAATAGCCTTCAGCAAACTGTTAGGAGCACCTACACACATCCTCAGGGACTGTGTGCATATTATGAAGCTAGAACTGTTCCCTGACCAGGCAACACAGCTAAAATGGAATGTTCAGTTTTGCCTGACGATCCCTCCCAGCGCGCCACCAATTGCTCCTCCTGGGACACCTGCTGTGGTGCTGAAATCCAAAATGCTATTTTTTCTTCAACTAACTCAGAAAACATCAGCTCCTCTCCAAAAGCCTGTTAGTATTATAGTTCCAATCATTTATGACATGGCTTCCGGTACAACCCAGCAAGCAGACATTCCCAGACAGCAGAACTCTTCTGTTGCTGCTCCCATGATTGTCAGCAGCATCCTGAAGAGGTTTGCAGAGATGAATCCACCACAACAAGGTAAATGTACAATATTTGCAGCTGTTTGTGATTTAATGGCTAATCTTACACTGCCGCCTGGTGGGCATCAATAGATACTATTGTTTTTAAACCAGGAAGGCTGACAAAGAGAACAAAACCACCGAAAAAAGGTCTGAATTCAGCCTTCACTTTACAAAAGAAAAAAAGACTTTTTTTTATAACAAGTGCTAACTATTCTAAACTGGCAAAAATTTTCAGGGTGCAGGTCTTTCATTGCAAAGATCATCAATCTTTTGTATAGTGAACTTATATAATGTGTTTAAAAGGGACACATTTCAAACTAGGTAATACATCAGTGTCCACTTGCCAGCAATTGAGTTAATATTCTGTTTTACGCTATAAAGTTATGAAAATGCCAAACTTGTTTGTCTTCTTATATTTTGAGTGTAACAGTCCTTTTGTTTCATTTTTTAAAGTAGGTCTGTCATTTTTGAATACTGTGATAAACTATGATAAACTTTATATCAAAGCTGTATTTTAATATGACTGCTCTGAATCCTTACATGAAAATGTTCTGGGAGCCTATTATAATCCCAAAGAAACAATATTTAATAAAACTGGATTAAAAAATAACAATCACTAAATCAAAAGATATAAAAACAAAACTGATTAAAGTAGTAGTTTTATGTTAGCTTTTAATATTTCCAACAGAATGACATCATTAGTATTCTTTGTTCAGCAACATTTGTACTATTTATGTAATAAAAACAATTATTTTCAAAAATAAAATTTAATTTCCAAATTATAACAAATTCTGGTTTACTTGACATAAAAAATAAAACAAAATCATCCTAGTTCCTTTGCAAATTTAGTTTCAATAGTAACACAGTATTCTAACAAATTTTAAGCTTAAAATTAGAACATTTATATTCATCAGAGTCTAGCTTGTGACCTAGAGAGAAACGATGCCAGTGCAAGCATAAAAATTAGAAGCTTTGGGGGCCAGAGATTTAGCGCAATGGTT
>PVIC010014990.1:0-35677 GCA_004025085.1 Thryonomys swinderianus
AAAAAAAAAAAAAAAAAAAGCATTACTTGGAGTTTATGTGGGAATAAACTGTAAATCTCCTAACCCATTCATTGAGTATTCAAAACACACATATACACATACCTACACATACAGGTAAATGTCTATTTGGTTAAAAACAGCAGGGGAAATTATATTTAAATTTTTAAATTATAGCAAAACCATATAAAAAAGACATCATATTTGTGCTAATTTTTTTGTGTGTGTACAATCTAATTTTTTTTTTTT
Source organism: Thryonomys swinderianus (assembly GCA_004025085.1). Classification (NCBI taxonomy): domain Eukaryota; kingdom Metazoa; phylum Chordata; class Mammalia; order Rodentia; family Thryonomyidae; genus Thryonomys; species Thryonomys swinderianus. The sequence continues at coordinate 247 of PVIC010014990.1, forward strand.
TGAGACAGGGTCTTGCTTTGTAGTTCAGGATGGCCCTGAGCTCACTATGAGCCCAGACTAGCCTTGAACTCAGCAATCTTCCTGCCTCTGCCTCCCACGTCCTGGAATTATAGGCGTGAGCCACCACACCTGGCATCTGTGGTATGTGGTACTGATTGCTGATGGGCATGAGTTACCATGCCTGGTATTGTTGTATGTGGTTACTGGATAGAACCACAACGGACCTTACACTTGCTAGACAGGCGCCAGAACTACTGTGCTAAATCTCTGGCTCAGCAATTTAATACTTTTACAAAGAAAAATATCCAAAATATTTTACCATTACACATCTGAATATATTACTATAAATTCCTGTCTAAATCCTTAAATGAAATATAGGCCATCAAGTCTGCTTCTACTGTCTGCTAGGGTATCTTTTTTTTTTTTGAGACAGGGTCTCACTTTGTAGTCCAGGCTGGCCCTGAACTCACTATGTAGCTCAAATTAGCCTGGAACTCACAGCAAACCTCCTGCCTCTGCCTCCCAAGTGCAGGGACTATAGGCCTGAGCCACCACACCCGGTACTGTGGTATGTGGTACCAGGGATTGAATTTGGGACCTTGCGCTTGCCGGGCAGATGCTGGAACAACTGAGCTAAATCCCTCACCCCTGATCATTTTCTTTTTTCTTTTCTGAGAACAGGTCTCACGTTGTAGTTCAGTTCTCACCATGTAGCCCAGGAAAGCCTCAAATTCACAGAAATCCTCCTAATCTGCTTCCTGAGTGCTCAGATTATAGGCGTGAGCCACCACATCTGGTACTGTTGAGTGTGGTTACTGGGGATTGAACTCCATCTGGACCTTGCACTTGCAAGGCAGATGTTGGAACCATTGAGCTAAATTCCCAGCCATTGATCATTTTCTTTTAAAAGGCTATGAAACAGGAATTGGTCTCTCATTGTTAAATTTAATTTGGGCATATCTTTTCTTTTTTCTTTTTGATACTGGGTACTGAACTTGGAACCCTGTGCTTTTGAGGCAGGAGCCAGAACCACTGAGCTAAAACCCCAGCCCTTGAACAAGTATTGTCTTATTATCTATCTAGCCTTCCACCACCACATACACTGGGGTTGAGCATAAGGGCTTTGCACTGAGTCATACATCCACCCATTTGTAGTCCTATACTGGGGATTAAACCCAAACTCTTGCACTAAACCGCATAGCCACCCTTTTAAAATTTTGAGACAGGGTTTCACTAGCCACTAACTTGTGATTATCCTCCCTGATCCTCCCAGAGTGCTGAGTTTACAGACGTGCTCTAACATAGTCTCCTTCCTCCCTCCCTCCCTTTCTTCCTTCCTTATGCAGCCCTAAATGGTCTTGAGTTAGCAACAAACCTTCTTCTTTTCTTTAGCCTACTGAGTGCTAGGATTAGAAGTGTGGTTCACCATGCCAGGTTCAAAATTTTCCACAATCAAATCCAAAGCCTCACATATACTAGCACTTTTCTACCACTGAGGAGTACCTCTAACCAGGTTTGCTTCTTGTCCAGTGTATTACACAGGATTCCAGAATTGCTTCAACAACTAGATTTTACCTGGTCAAAATTGTATTTTTAGCCAGCCATGATGGCACAACTTCTTGTAATCCCAGCAATAGGGAGGCTGAGGCAGGAGGATCATTCAAGGTCAGCCTGTATTACATAGTGACACCCTGTTTCAAAAACAAAACACAAACACTGTTTTTCTTTTTTCTTGTTTTTTGTTCTGGAGATTGAATCAAGGCCTTGTTTATGCCAGGAAATACTGAGATGTAGCCAAAGAATGAGCTACACTTTCAGCCCTCCTGGTCAGCGTTTGACTCATGTTTTTAAGTTCGAGTTTAGTTGTCCCCTATGAATTAAAGGTGATTTTTGAATAAATGTGTAATATTATTTTTAAAAAACACATTTCCTACTCTGTCCTGGGGATTGAACCCAGAACCTTGTGCTTGTGAGGGAGTAGTGGCACCGCTGAGCTAAATCCCTGGCTCCCAACATTTTCATCTTCACACGAAGTATTCATTAGCTACCTGATTGTGTGTGTGTGTGTGATTACATAACTTAATGGAATTAAGGAAAAGACAAGGTTCAACAATACACACCCTCAGTCAGACTGTTAATTTTATAATTAGATTTACAACCCATTCTTTTTTTTTTTTTTGCTTTTTGAGACGGGGTCTCGCGTTGTAGTTCAGGCTGGCCCTGAGCTCACTATGGTGCCCAGGCAAGCCGCCGCGAACTCAGCAATCCTCCTGTCTCTGCCTCCCGAGTGCTGGGATTACAGGCGTGAGCCACCACGTCCGGCATTACAACCCATTCTTAATTATACATATTGGATAGCCAGCTGTTTTGCTTTGTTTTGTTTTTTTTGGGGGGGTTTATTTTGGAGACAGGGTCTTGCTATGCAGTTCAGGCTGGCCTGCCTGAGTGCACTATGGAGCCAAGGCTTGCTTTGGATTTTTTTTTTTTGCGATACTGAGGATCCAACCCCAGCCCTCGTGCTTGCAAGGGAGGCGCCGTACCACTTGAGCTAAATCCCCGGCCACATGGTTTGCTTTGAATTCACCATAATCCTCCTGCCTCAGCCTCTGGAATGCTGAGATCACAGCATCACTCCATTTGAGGAGATAACCTGATACAATACTGGCAACTGAAATCCACAGGAAACTTAATTTTCAACATATCCTTCACTGGTTTCTCTCCTTCCTTAGACTTGGTGATAAGTGACAAAAATCATTACACCTATATGAATTTTACATTCATCTTTTGCATCTTACAGCTTTTTAAGTTATTAGTTTTTCTGATATAATTATGCATTTTAATGATGTTCATGTGATATTTCTACCATATACACAGTATATACCAATCAAATTCAACCTTTTTTTATTTCCTTGACATGAATCAGAATGTAATTTTTATTTTGGGCGGGGTTGCTAGGAATCAAAACTCAGGGTGCTGAGGCCAGGAATTTAGTGGCACTGTGCCTGCCTTGAAAACACTAGGTCCTAAGCAGAGCATGGTGGCTCATGCCTGGAATCCCAGCACTCGGGAGGCAGAGGCAGGAAGATTGCTGTGAGTTTGAGGCTTGCCTGGCTACTGAGTTCAGGGCCAGACTGAACTACAAAGTGAGACCCTGTCTCAAAAAACTAAAAACAAAAACTAAAAAAGAAAAGAAAGAAAGAAAAAAAAGGACTAGGTTCTGAGTTCAATGCCCAGTAGTAGAAAAAGAAAAAAAAAAAAAAAGATGAAAATCAGGGCATCCCACACAAAAACCATGTGCTCTCTACCATTGAGCTAAATTCCCAGCCTTTCTTATTAGATCTTTAAAGTGTATAAAAAGGGGCGGGGGGCTGGGGATTTAGCTCAAGTGGTATAGTGCCTACCTTGGAAGCACAAAACCCAGAGTTCTAATCCCCAGTACCACCAAAAAAATAAATAAATAATAAAAAATAAAGTATATAAAATTCTCCTATTTCTGCCTATGACTTCTTTTTTTTTGTAGTTCAGGCTGGTCCTGAGCTCACTATGTAGCCCAGGCAAACCTCAAACTCAGCAATCCTCCTGCCTCTGCCTCCGGAGTGCTGGGATTACAGGTGTGAGCCACCACACCTAGCATTGTGGTATGTGGTACTGATTGCTGGTGGGCGTGAGTAACCATGCCCAATATCATATCATTGTATGTGGTTACCGGGATTGAACTCAGGACATTGTGCTTGCGAGGCAGGCGGCGGAACCACTGAGCTAAATCTCCGGCCCTGCCTGTGACATTTTAATATAATGTTATTTGTCAAAAAAAATTTTTTTTTTTTTTGCTTTTGAGACAGGGTCTCACTTTGTAGTTCAGGCTGGCCCTGAGCTCACTATGGTGCCCAGGCAACCTGCTGCGAACTCAGCAATCCTCCTGTCCCTGCCTCTCGAGTGCTGGGATTACAGGCGTGAGCCACCACACCCGGCATTGTGGTATGCGGTGTTGATTGTTGGTGGGTGTGTCTCCATACCCAGCATTATATGTGGTTACCAGGGATCGAACTCAGGACCTTGCGCTTGCGAGGCAGGCGCCGTAACCACTGAGCTAACCCTCTGGCCCGTTGTCCAAAATTTTTAAAAATATAGTTTAAAAAGATATATTCAGTATCAAGCAAGAAGTACTAAATACCTTTATAATCTAAGGATTTTATCTGTGTATTTCACATCCACTTAGCTAGAAACAGATCTCACTGTAAAAAGTTCTTTCACAGTATTAGAACTTTATCAGAACATTGTACATGGAGATTACTAATTTATGGCACTTGTATTTACTCATCTTGCTCTCTAAAACAGATTATTGGATTAAAAGAGTTGTTTCAGGAAACAGCAACAAAATTATAGAACCTAAACCTGTGAACAAAGCAGTCTAGAGAAGGCCCCCAATTCTCTTGGAAATCTTGTATTACTCTGACCCTTGGGAATTTCAAAGAATTAGGAAAAGTACTCAAGTAAAGATAGGGAGAAATCTCTTTGCATTTGCAAATACAGTTAAATCTGAGTTTCTGCTTCTGAAAAAATACAGCTTTCTGACTATGAGTGCATTATTCAGTGATTCTGGCTGGTGGGGCAGAGATCACTGGTATAGCACGTGGCTAGGCAGCATGTGAGGGAGAGAAGGGAAGGAGGGGGAGGGGAGGGAAGGGGAAGGAGGGTTGGGAGAAGGACAGAGGGTCTGGCTATAAGGTTTAAACTAGGCTTAAATTCACTGTGTATCTCAGGCTGGACTCAAAATCACAGAGATCCTTCTGCCCCAGGCTGCTAAGTGCTGGGATTCTGGGTATGCACCAACAGGCCTGGCTTTTTCCTTTCTTTTTGTTTTCTTCTGTTTTATTGAGATAGGGTCTCACGTAGTTCAGGCTAGCCTTAAACTAGTTCAGACTCGTCTCAAACTGGAAGTGATCCTGCTGCTTCAGCCTCCCTAGTGCTAGGATTACAGGCATGTGCTACCATGTCTGGCAGAAAAACAAAGTTTTAACTTTCCAAAGTTTACCTGGAAGTAGAAAGCAGGAATGTATGACTATAGCAGTATGGTATCTAGAACACCTACTGGAAGTCAATAATCTTTGATTGGTTATTTCAAGTTCAGCAGCACCAGAAAATCTCTTAAGGACTCCATGACTGAATCCTATACTGGCACTTCCCCCTGAATCCAAAATTTCTTGGGAAAAGTACACTTGCTCCCCCTTTTTCAGATTTATTGTTATACATATAGGAGAAATGTCTGGTGACTATATGCTGTTTCTTTCCCATTCTCACGAAGTACTTTATTTCCAATTAACCCATAAACCAACCCCCCATCATCAATCATCATTATCATCGCGACAGGGTCTCACCACTCTGCTTAGCCTGATCTTGAATTTCTAGGCTCAAGCAATTCTCTCCTGCCATAGTCACCTGAGTAGTTGGGACTACAGGAACATGCCACTCTGCCTGGCTTATTTGCTCTTGTATTACTGTTAATTAGCTACATTAAATTAAATATATCCAGCAACTACCTTAGGATTTTGCCTACATGTGATATATTATCACCTTTCCCCAAGTTAATCCTGATTTTATGAAGGTGAGAAACTGTAACCACAAATTTCAGAGCAAAATAAATCAAATGGTGATGGAAAATGGAAGTAAGAAAGAGAAAATACAGTATCTTTTAGAGCAATATATTCCTATGTAAAAGGCAAATGGGAAAAAGTTAATCAGTGAATTAAAAGAAAATAAAGGTGAAAGAGGTAAAGAAAACTAGAGAGGGAATGTTAAAGCAGAGGAAAAAGAAAAGCTCCAGACTAAATGACTAGATAGAACATGTTAAAATCCTCTGATCTTGTCTCAAGTTTAAGGACTTGCGCTAATTAGCTATTTTAATATGATACACAGTAAAGGATTCTAGTGAATGCACAATTAGCTTTTATGTTGAAAAAACTATAAAATTTTATTTCAAAGTTGTTTTTTTTTTTGAGACAGGGTATCGCTTTATAGTTCAAGCTGGCCCTGAGCTCACTATGTAGCCTAGGTAAGCTTCGAACTCAGCAATCCTCCGGTCTCTGCCTCCCGAGTGCTAGGATGACAGGCGTGAGCCACCACGCCCAGCACTGTGGTATGCGGTATTGATTGCCGGTGGGCGTGAGTCTCCACACCCAGCATTGTATGTGGTTACCGGGGATCGAACTCAGGCCCTTGCACTTACGAGGCAGGTGCCGGAACCACTGAGCTAACCCTCTGGCCCTTCAAAGTTTTATTTTGATAAATTTATAGGTTTCTTCTACAGACATTTTAAGAGTTCTTTTCTTTATTATGAACTGATGAGTTTAACTGTTTCTTTGAATGGTCACTGAAGCATAAATTCATAAAATTTGAATACTCTGTATTCAAAAACTGTCTCATCAATTGTTCTAATATCCTAGGATAAAAAGTGGTTGAGGGCCGGGGGTTAGCTCAGTGGTTCCGGCACCTGCCTCACAAGCGCAAGGTCCTGAGTTCGATCCCCAGTAACCACATATAATGCTGGGCGTGGAGACACACCCACCAGCAATCAACACTGCATACCACAATGCCGGATGTGGTGGCTCACGCCTGTCATCCCAGCACTCGGGAGGCAGAGACAAGAGGATTGCTGAGTTCGCGGCAGCTTGCCTGGGCACCATAGTGAGCTCAGGGCCAGCCTGAACTACAAAGCGAGACCCTGTCTCAAAAGCGAAAAAAAAAAAAAAGTGGTTGAATATTGATATAACATCTCATTAATTTGCATGTATGTCCTTACACACTAGTTATTTATTTGAAAATAAACTGTTCTTCATATTATCTCTGGGCTTCCTTCTTCCATCATAAGTCAAAATCAACTAATTTGAAGAGTACTTTGATAAATCAAATTTACAAATATTTTTAATTTTCTGGTTTTTAAATTTTTTGCATTTTTCAACTAGAAAGCAAACTTTTTTTTTTTTAAATATTTTGAGACAGGGTCTCACTGTAGTTCAGACTGGCCTTGAACTCACTATGTAGCCCAGGCTGGCCTTGAACTCACAGCAATCTTCTTGCCTCTGCCTCCTGAATGCTGGAATTACAGGCATAAAACACCATGCCTGGCATTTTTGTATGTGGGGCTCAGGGATCAAACTTGGGACCTTGTGCTTGCCAGAAAGATGTTGGAATCACTGAGCTAAATCCCCAGCCCCCAAACTTCCTTTTTTTTTTTGAGACAGAGTCTCGCTATGCAGTTCAGGATGGCCTTAAACTCATTACATAGTACTGGGTGTCTCCAAACTTGTGGAGATTCTCCTACCTTAGTCTCCTGAGAGCTGGGATTACCAGTGTGAACCACCAGACTCGGCCAATGAATTTCTTTTTTTTTTTTACTTTTTTTTTGTACTGAGGATTGAACTCAGGACCTTGCACTTAGGAGGCAGGGACTGGAACCACTGAGCTAAATCCCTGGGCCATGAATTTCATTTGTTTTGTTTGTTTGTTTTTTGTTTTGAGACAGGATCTCACTTTGTAGTTCAGACTGGCCTTGAACTCACTATGTAGCCCAGGCTAGCCTGGAACACACAGCCAACCTCCTGCCTCTGGCTCTTAAATGCTGGGATTACAGGCATGAGTCACCACGCTCAGCCTTGCAATTTTATTCTTAGAAGTGTAAAAAAATGGGCTGGGGATTTAGCTCAGGGGTTCCAGCATCTGCCTTGCAAGCGCAAGGTCCCAAGTTTGATCCCCAGCACCACATACCACAATGCCAGGTGTGGTAGGTCATACATGTAATCCCAGCAATTGACACCACACACCACAATGCTGTAAAAAAGAAACTAAATCGCAGGGCCAGGGATTCAGCTCAGTGGTTCTGATGAATGCCCTGCAAGTGCAATGGTCCTGAGTTCAATGCCTAGTACCAAAAAAAAGGAAACTAAATAGCATCGAACTACAGGTCACATTTGGGAGTGTCACGTATATTCCTACACTTTTATATTTTTCCTGAAAGTTGCAAACATTTTTTATTTCTGAGAAAAAGAAAAGTAGCATAAGACAGAAAATGTATCTTTTAAAAAATAGTATAGTATCCTTAAGGAATTTACAGGTATTCCCTTAGCTTGCTTTTTTAGGAACTCTTTAAGGAACATCCACCTAAAATGTTTTCCCAACTCATGATCCTCATCTTATAAAACCATACAAAGGTAGGAAAATAGTCATGCAGCAACAAAATCACTTACAAGCTTTAAACTCTGAACTATATTCAAAATTATTAGCATAGTCTCTAGCTATTCCCTGAGATAGTATAAAACTTGAAATAGAAAGCATAGGGTTTGTATATCAAGACTTTTTTATGAGAAAGTGAAATACCAGCACAGTGGAAGAAGCCTTAGATTTACTTGGAAAATGTATAGTCAAGTCTAAAAACTTAATTCTTAAAAATGGTCCTGTTTTTATAAGTCAAAAGTTGTAGTTCTGAACCATATATGTAAACAGTTGTCCCAGTCTTGCAAACTGCCTGAAATATAATTCTAAATAAAGAATTCTGGTAGTATATATTTCTACAAAGGAAAGAAAGTAACAGATAAGTAGCTTCGTAGTAATATAATATTAAAAAATTCCAAGGAGATCATGTAAAACAAAACTGTGAGTGGTATATTAAGATAAGTGAGCAATAATAACTTACATTCTTTTCTTCTATCTTTTTTTTGTTTTTTAGGCACTGAGAATTGAATCTAGAGCTAGCCAAGTGCTCTACCACTGAGATACATCCTCAGGCAACTTACGTATTTTTTTCATTCATTCTTTACAAATTTATAAATTTTCCAAAGATATGAATATCAAAATTCTTATACTTAAATTCCTATGAACTTCAGCTTAACCCATAAATCCACCTTGGCTGTGTCAAGATTTTGTGTTTCTTTGCCTTGTTACTCACCAACTGTATCTGGATTTACCGGTCTGGAGACATCAGCTTGCCCCATGATTATATTGTCTGATGTATCTCACGACAACAAACTGTCCCGGACAAAAGCAAACTTCTCTTAAAAGATAAATTCATACAAAAAGGAGACCCAAAATTGTTTCTCACTGTCACCGCCAAATGTCAGGAAACGGCATGAGGTCAGTTAATTTGCTGGAGATTTTGTTTTCCTGTATCCCGGCCTGGGCACTCGTGGTTCTTACAAATATGTCTTCACGCTGGCTCTCTTCACACAGAAATGCCTGTCATTCCAGAGTGCACACTGTAAAGAGCTGAAGTGCGGAAGGGGAGGAGACTGCCAACCACATTCTAGCTGCTGAGCGGCACAGCCCAAAGCCCACACCCTCTTTTCCTGGTTCTGAGCTTGGCTGGAACACTCCAGGCTCAGGGCTACAGAAGAAAGGGAGTTTACAAGAACACACCAAGTGTGCATATAATAATAGTGCACATATAGTCCTAGCACTCTGGGAGGCTGAGTCAGGAGAATCCTAAATTTTGAGCCAAGCTTAGGCAACTTTAGAGTCATCAAAGATTTTTAAAAGCCTGGGATGTAGTTCAGTACTGCAAAAACAACAAACAAAAACAACAAACACACAATGGTACAAGTAAAAAAATGACAATGCTAAGCTATCCATAAGGGAAAAAATATAGAAACACTTAGGTAACATTCAAATTAATTATATGGAGACAGGGTCTCACTATATAGTTCAGACTAGCCTAAAAGACCATGACAAGGCAGACATGGGGGTACACACCTATAACCCCAACACTAGGGAGGCTGAAGCAGGAGGATCACCATTCATTTGAGGCCAGCCTGGGCTACATAATGAGTTCAAAGCCAGCCCGAACTAAAAAAACAAAAAAAGAAACCGGGTGTGGTGGTTCACGCCTGTAATCCCAGCACTCGGGAAGCAGAGACAGGAGGATTGCTGAGTTCGAGGCTTGCCTGGGCTACATAGTGAGCTCAGAGCCAGCCTGAACTACAAAGCGAGACCCTGTCTCCAAAAAAAAAAAACAAAGCCCCAAAAAACAACAAAAGAAAGCACATTTTAGTGAATTAACTTATAGTGAAAATGTGTATTTTCACTTGAAAACATACTTTTTTTTTTTGAGACAGGGTCTTGCTTTGTAGTTCAGGCTGGCCCTGAGCTCACTATGTAGCCCAGGCAAGCCTTGAACTCAGTAATCCTTCTGTCTCTGCCTCCCAAGTGCTGGGATTACAGGCGTGAGCCACCATGTTCGGCACTTTGAAAACATACTTTTAAGTCTATGTAATTTACCAGGTGAGATTTTAGTTATTAAAATAACCAACATTTTATAATCTTGCATTTTTAAAAAGTCTTTAATTTCAAAGAGTCCTCACCAGGCATGGCAGCACGTGCCTGTAATCCTAGCACTTTGGGAGGCTGAGGTAAGAGAACCACAAATTCAAACCCAGGTTGGACAAATTAGTAATTCAGCAAGATCCTATCTCAAAATTTAAAAAAGGCTGGGAATATCTCAATGTAAAGGCAGTGTGGGTTCAATCCCCAGTACTTCCAAAAACAAACAGAAGTCCTTTGCTCTGAGCGAAGGGATGGTGGGAAATGGAGTTCAGAATATAACACCATTATCAAGTATAAGCTATGTCACTAATTTCTTCCATGTACAAATATTTTCATTAATTATTTCAACTATTTTTTTTAAAGATATGCACATATATGCACATACTAGCCCAGCCCCACACCCTGCACACAGTTGGAGAGGAGCATAAATTAGTCTGGGCAGTTTAACAAGATCTCAGAATTAAAAAAGGAATGAAGACATAGCTCAGTGCATAGCCCTGGGTTCAATCCCCCATATCAGGGGAAAAAAAAGAAATTTACATAATTAAATAAAATTTAAAAAAAAATTTTGCAGTGCTGAAATTGATTCTAGGGCCTTGCACATGATAAATAACTATGCTATCATTTAACTACAACCTCATCCCGTCTTTAAAAGGCGTTTTGTTCCTAGCTCAGTGTGGTGGAGCATACCTCTAACCTTGGCACTCTGGGAGGCTGAGGCAGGAGGACTGAAATTTTTAGCCCACCCTGTACAATTTAGCAACTTAAAGGAATCCTGTTTCAAAATAGAAATTTAGCACCTGCCTCACAAGCACAAAGTTCTGAGTTTGATCCCTGGTACCAAAATAAGTGAGTAAATAAATAAATAAATTTTAAAAGGGCTACATGTGTAGTTCAGTGCAGACCTGTGTTCATTTCCCACTACTGCAGAAAGAAGTGGCTTCAATATTCCTTTCTCTCTTAGGGGCCATTCTTCAGATTTTTTTTTTTTTTTGCTTTTTGGAGACAGGGTCTCGCTTTGTAGTTCAGGCTGGCCCTGAGCTCACTATGGTGCCCAGGCAAGCCGCCGCGAACTAAGCAATCCTCCTGTCTCTGCCTCCCGAGTGCTGGGATTACAGGCGTGAGCCACCACTTCCAGCATTGTGGTATGCAGTGTTGATTGTTGGTGGGCGTGTCTCCATGCCCAGCATTATATGTGGTTACTGGGGATGGAACTCAGGTCCTTGCGCTTTCGAGGCAGGCGCTGGAACCACTGAGCTAACCCTCCGGCTCCTCTTCAGATTTTTTTTTTTTCTTTTTTCTTTTTTGAGACAGGGTCTCGCTTTGTAGTTCAGGCTGGCCCTGAGCTCACTATGGTGCCCAGGCAAGCCTCCACGAACTCAGCAATCCTCCTGTCCCTGCCTCCCGAATGCTGGGATTACAGGCGTGAGCCACCACGTCCGGCATTACTTCAGATTTTTTTTAAAAAAATCTTTATTGGTAGGGCCGGAGATTTAGCTCAGTGGTTCCAGCGCCTGCTTCGCAAGCGCAAGGTCCTGAGTTCGATCCCCAGTAACCACATACAATGCTGGGTGTGGTGACTCATGCCCACCTGCAATCAATACCACATACCACAGTGCCGGGTGTGGTGGCTCACGCCTGTAATCCCAGCACTCGCCTGTAATCCCAGCACTCGGGAGGCAGAGGCAGGAGGATTGCTGAGTTTGAGGCTTGCCTGGGCTCCATAGTGAGCTCGGGGCCAGCCTGAACTACAAAGCGGGACCCTGTCTCAAAAAAAAATCTTTATTGGTACATTATATACACATATCATGATAGATTTTTTTTAATTTTATTTTTTTTTAATTTTTTGTAGTAATGGGGATTGAATAGGAACCTTTATTTAGTCACTCAAGAATTCCAAGATTTACTGACCCTAGCACTGGGCTGATCAAACAAGTTTTTCCCCTTAAGGTGCACAGGGATTAAGAAACCAGGTTCTGGGGCCAGAGATTTAGCTCAGTGGTTCCGGCACCTGCCTTGCAAGCGCAAGGCCCTGAGTTCGATCCCGGTAACCACATACAATGCTGGGCATGGTGACTCATGCCCACAATCAATACCACATACTACAGTGCCGGGCGTGGTGGCTCACGCCTGTAATCCCAGCACTCGGGAGGCAGAGGCAGAAGGATTGCTGAGTTCGAGGCTTGCCTGGACTACATAGTGAGCTCAGAGCCAGCCTGAACTATAAAAGCGAGACCCTGTCTCAAAAAAAAAAAAAAAGAAAGAAACCAGGTTCTGGAGCAAAGCATGTTTCTGTTTTGTTGCATTACTGAGGATTGGATCCAGGGCTTCACTTACGGTCGGTAAGTGGTTTTCCACTGAGCTACATCCCCAGCCCCAAAACAGAATACAATGAATACATGGGGACCCTGCAAAAGGCATAGGGAAAACTAGAGGAAGTCACAGAAAGGACAACACAAGTGAGAAAAAGGTATAAGGACGAACACATACGGGAAAGACAAAGTGATTACAATTGTGGTCTTGCGGGACACATCACCCCGAATTGTAATAATCTTTCTATTTCTCTACTGAGTTAGAGACTCCTCATGGGCAGGGCTCATGATGATTTATCCCTAAACTCTGATGAGTGGAGCGACTTGGTGTACAATGCACACTCAATAAATATTAGCCTTGGGTAGAAGGAAGAAAGAGGATCTTTAAGTCCTGCCCCTAGAATCTAGTCAAAAAAGGCAATTGAAGTGAAGAGTGTCAGTCAGTAACGGAGGCCAGAGAAGAGGTGTGGAGACCACAGACTGTTCTATCATTCTAAATAATTCTATGAGTTTCTGTGAAACTCTCACTTCTGTGAGGAAAATGGCACATTTATGAAGATTTTTACCGCTTTGCAAATAGCAATAAAGGAAATGAAGCTGTCATACAAATATTCACATAAATCCTCAATCTCTATGCGCTCAAATTTCCAAGCAGAACCTGGGTGTGGTGGCTCATGCCTCTAATCCCAGGACTCAGGAGGCTGAGGCAGGGGGATCACTGAGTTTGAGGCCAGCCTGGGCTACATAATGAGCTATATGCTCCATGCTGATGATTTTTTTTTTTTTTTTTTTTTTTTTTGCTTTTTTTGGAGACAGGGTCTCACTTTGTAGTTCAGGCTGGCCCTGAGCTCACTATGGTGCCCAGGCAAGCCGCCGCGAACTCAGCAATCCTCCTGTCTCTGCCTCCCGAGTGCTGGGATTACAGGCGTGAGCCACCACACCCAACATTATATGTGGTAACCGGGGATCGAACTCAGGTCCTTACGCTTGTGAGGCAGGCGCCGGAACCACTGAGCTAACCCTCCGGCCCGAGCAACTATTTTTTATCACACTGTTTGACAGTACATTCTAAAGGAATCTTGACTGTTTAAAAAAAAAGGTTTTGTGACCTTGGTGGGTAGCACCCAATGAAGAAGTATCTCTTAGATAGGGAGTCTTTGTCTCAAAAGAGATTTAAAAAAAGGCTAGGGATGTAGTTTTGTGCAAAAGTCCTTTCTCATCCAATATTATTTTTCATGAAGAAAATATAGAAAATTTTTGTAGATATAATAAAACAGATTAAGGAACCTTAAAGAAAACACATGGTTTATAAAATCACATAATTTTCATAAAAATTCAGTCCTAATTCTCCTCTCCTAAGGAATCAAGAAGTATCAATGATGTACAGAAACTAACAAGACAGAAATCAAGGAGTGCCCATTGAAGAATTTTGAAATGTGCTGCATGTTTCCTAGTAATGTGGCATTCATTATTGATGACTCAAACAGGTAACTTAGCCACTGCCACTTAAGTCTTCCTTGTCTCTCTTTCATAACTCTTTGTAACTGAGCTGGTTCTCAAATTTAATAAAGTGAGAGAGAAAGAAATCTAATGTCACCAATACTCATTCACAAATTCAGTGGGAATACAATGTCTGAGGAGAACTAAGGCCACTGCAAATATTACTCCGAAATTTCTAATGAAGAACTCCCTTAAAAAATATTGTTTTCCAGCTCATGCACAGATGAATATAGCCTTCATCTTGTACTAAATAAAATGTCTGAGTAACGAACACCCGGGGGCACTATGAATCAGTAGTATTGCCTGAAAAATAACTAAGAATGATTATATATATGTTGTTTCTATCAAACTTAATGTAGTCAGTAATTCAAGTGCATTTTGTGTTGTTTTCCATGTATGAAATATCTACTTCTTTTATACCACTCTCTTTCCTCAGAACCCCCAAATTTCCACACCCACAGGAAATGGAGTACTAGGGGAGGCTGTAGATAATATGCATTCATTCATTTATTTGAGTTTCGTTTTTTTTTTTTTTTTTTGAGATAGGGTCTCCCTGTGTAGTTTAGACCGGCCTTGAACTCAGTATGTAGCCTAGTCTGGCCTCAAACTCATAGCGATCTTCCTGCTTCAGCCTCCCAAGTGTTGGGATTACAGGGATGGGCCAACATGCCTATTTGTATTTTTAAAGTCTAACAGAAAAATCTTGTTTTGGATTCTATATACCTTAACTTCTACATCTCATCAAAAACAAAAAAGTTAAACACATTTATGCTTTAGGAAAACAATGTGGTGGGGTCAGAGAAAAATATGGGCAACCTGTTCTTTGCAACTCTCCCAAACCTGCTCTGACCTTTCTGAAAAGCTTTACTACAGCTGCTGAGTCTGTAAAATGTACTTCAAAAATACAATTTTATGCCGGACGTGGTGGCTCACGCCTGTAATCCCAGCACTCGGGAGGCAGAGACAGGAGGATTGCTGAGTTCGCGGCGGCTTGCCTGGGCACCATAGTGAGCTCAGGGCCAGCCTGAACTACAAAGCGAGACCCTGGCTCCAAAAAGCAAAAAAAAAAAAAAAAAAAATACAATTTTGATAACTGTCATATCAAACTAAAAACAGTATTTTTTATTTAAAAAGTATTACATAGGAGTCAATTACCTACTAAATAGCATCAAGAACTATCAAAATATCACCTACCCTAAAAATCCAAGGAGCTGATAGCTGATAGTTTGTTGTATTGATTTATAGACAACAAAAGGAAAAAGCAAAATGATTATAGACTAAAATAATTCTGGGATTTGTACATCTGGGAGCAAGAAGGCTTCCATGGTTGGAGATGTACAACTGTCATCTCAGTTACTAAGGAGGCTGAGCCAAGAGGGTCACTATCTAAAAGCCAGCCTGGGGAATCTCTCTCTCTCTCTATCTCTCAAACTCAGCCTGTGTAATTTAGTAAGAACCTATCTTGAGATGTTTTAAGAAAATGAGTAGGGAAGCTGGGTTTACTGATAAATGCCTGTAACCCCAGTGCTCTTAGAGGCTGAGACAGGAGAATTCCAAGTTCAAGCCCAGCCTGGAAAACATAGCAAGTTAGTGAGGCCTTGTCTCAAATATATATAATTTTTTAGCCAGGCGTGGTGGCTCACGCCTGTAATCCCAGCACTCAGGAGGCAGAGACAGGAGAATTGCTGAGTTCAAGGCTTGCCTGGGATACATAGTGAACTCAGAGCCAGCCTGAACTACACAGTGAGACCCTATCTAAAAAAAAAAAAAACCCTCAAGTATTGCAGCATGGGTTTATATCATCTTTCACCCACATTTATAATGCTCTTTAGAGGCATTGTGAGTAGCAATGTACATGTATGTTTCATGACAATGTATTACATCTTTTTTTTTAATTAAAAAAAAATTTTTTTTGAGACAGGGTCTTGCTTTGTAGTTCAGGCTGGGCCAAAACTCACTATGCAGCCCAGGCAAGCCTCAAACTCACAGCAATCCTCCTGCCTCTGCCTCCCAAGTGCTGGGATTACAGGCATGAGTCACCATGCCTGGCACTGTGGTGTGTGATATTGATTGCTGGTGGGTGGCATTGTGGTATGTGGTTACTGGGAATCAAACTCAGGACCTTGCGTTTGCCAGGCAGATGCTGGATCCACTGAACTAAATCCCTGGTCCTTAAGGTATTATTCTTAAAGTATACTGGTGTTCATGCCTTTCATTACTGAGCTATAAACTAAACAGGAAAACAAGTGGGCCTGAAGGAAAAAAAAACAAAGTATCCAGCTCCTTAAATGGGGGAGGGGTGACTGTTAGATGGTAGAGCACAGGTTTTACACAATATACAGGCACCTGAGTCTGATTCTCAGGATGAGAAAAAATTTTCTGATACTTAAAATGAGAAAAATAAATGAGGCATTATGAAAATCTTAAATATGATTTTTTCTTTCTTTTTTTTTTGAGGCAGGAACTTGCTTTCTAGTTCAGACTGACCCTGAACTCACTATGTAGCCCAGGTTGATCTTGAACTCGTGGCAATGCTGGTTTGGCCCCCCTAGTGCTAGGATTACAGCCATGTGCTATCACACCCAGCATCAATATGATTTTTAAATGCTTACATAGCTCGAATGTCACCTTCATCCTTTTATGTAATGGAGAAAAAGGAAAGCTGTAGTTACAAATTGTAATCTGCTGTGACATCATTCTGGTTATCATTAAGTAAACATTAGCTGAAAAAGGAAAAAGATCCCACAAATCTTCAATGAAGAATTAGAGGGCATCAGCACCACTCCACAGGATGGTCCATTATACTATCATCTTGTAATGTAAGTCATGATTATAATTGGGGAAAGAGAAAGAGTGTGTGTGTGTATGAGTGTGTATATATGCGTGTGTATGTACACACCCATGTATTCTGGACTCCACTAATGTTTCAAATTATATTATAAAAATTATCCTGCCTATGAGTCACATCAAAGCTCTAATTACAAAAGGTCATTTTCAATATGATTTATCTTCAGCACGCATAAGAAGCCATCAGTAGCTGTGAGTGGTGGCTCACGTCTGTAATCCTAGCACTCGGGAGGCAGAGGCAGGAAGACTGCCATGAGTTCTACAAAGCAAGACCCTATCTCGAAAAGCTAAAAACTAAAAACTAAATAAATAAATAAAAGAAGCCATCAGTGATGCTTATTTGGAGTACAAATCATACTGTAGAACAGATACAATAAGTGACAGCTGAACTAAAATACACTGAACTAAATACACTGTCTTGGGACTGGAGAGATAAGTTTAATTGTACAGCACCTGCTCAGAATGCACGAAGCTCTGGCATGGATCCCCAGCACTACAAAAAAATCCAAATCCAAACCAAACTCAAATAAAATAAACCTTAGTGTGGCTAAAATGGCATCATAAACCATTTTTCACAAAAAGCAAGTTTGCTGGTAATTTAATTTTACCATTTTTCCAGATTATATTTTAAAAATAATTTTATTCAATATAAAAAACAATTATAATGTATTTCAATTTTTTAAATATATTAAATGTAATAAACTCAGTAAAAAATGGCACTGATCATTTTTCCCATTACTTGACAGAAGGTAGTCTCTAGGAAATTTCTAGTTTTATTACAGAAGTTGGGCACTTCTTATTAAGAGCACTCCTAGGGGCAGTAATACTTTGTTCACCTTCAGAAAATTTTGCTTCCATTCTCAAACTCTGCATTGGGTGATAAACATGACTGAAGTCACCTTCCCCAGAGTCATGTAATGAATTAAGTTCATGAACTGAGGTACCACTGTATTTTATAATTGTGGTTGTTATCATAAATGACTAATAACAACATTTTTTTTTCTATACTACTCAACACATTTAATACATTTTAATGATCAAGTTTTGAACATTACTTTTGTATTTAGCCTGCCCCTCTACTGATCTTTTTTCAGTAGATCCTGAGTACCTCTGGCCCCTTTTCATACTGGAGTTATTAAAATAATGCCAACAACAACAACAACAAAAAATAATGCCAACAATATTGTAAAAGAAAAAAATGAACCAGAGGATGTATATAATACTTGTAAGTTGTCATTAGACAGTGGTGGTCAAAGGAGGTTCTATCCAATATTTTATTTTGTATAAAATGTGCCTTCCCATACAAACCACTACCAACAAAAAAATGTGCCTTAGCAGGGTGTGAGGGCTCAAGCCTATAATCCTAGCACTGGATGTTGAAGCAGGAAAGATGGCCAGGAATTCAAGGCCAGTATGGAATATATATCAAGATTCTGTTTAAAAGGGGGGGAAACCTTTCTGTTACTCATTTCTACTTTTTTTTTTTTGCAGTACCAGGGATCGAACTCGGGCCCTTGTGTGTCCAAGGTTGGCACAGTACCACTTGAGTTAAATCCCCAGCCCTCATTTCTAAATTGATGGATGAAAATGTATCATTATTATTTATATGTTATAATCTCCCCCACACACCAGTGGGGATCAACTCATTAAACTGGATATTAATAAACTGGAAACTTCTGCTAGTAAGAAAATAAAACTAGCCATAGGCTGGGAGCAAATATTTATAGGGGTTCAATATTCAAGTAAAGTCAGATGGAAACCATTAACCTCTCACACTTGCTATAATTTTGTGTAAGTAGTCAAAAGGAAAGAAACATGGTGAGAGGAGCAGGAGATAGTTCAGAATGCCAGCATTCCTACTTTTCCAGGCTTTCATTAACAGTATTCATTAACAGTACTCTACCTTATCTTTCTCTACTAACAGAAGAAATAAAGTATGGCATGTGACTTTGTTCTCCATTAGTTTATTCTTTTAGGAAATAAGATGATAGGTGATATTTAATATATATTTATAGTAACACTACAGTACATTTCTAATAGAAACAGGAAAAATGGAACTGATGTAATTTCTTTACTTTTTTTCTTTTGAAGATAGGGTCTTGCTATATAGTTCAGGCTGGTCCCGAACTCACTCTTTAGCCCAAGCAAGCCTCAAACTCAGCAATCCTCCTGCCTCTGCCTCTTGAGCGCTGGGATTATAGGAAAAAGCCACCACACTCGGCACTTGTGGTATGTGGTTACCAGGGATCAAACTTGAACTTGGGACCTTTGCGAGGCATCTGCTGGAATGGCTGAGTTAAATCCCTGGCCCCATCTCCTTGTTTTTTTTTTTTTTTAAGCCACTATCTTATGATGCAGTTCAGGCTGACCTTCAACTCATTATGTCATCCAGGTGCCTTAAACTCTCATGGATCCTCCTCCCTCAATCTCCCAAGTGCTGGGATTACAGGCATGCCCCATCATGCCTGGCTGTGACATCATTTCTGACCTTATTTCATCTCTGAGGAATTTATCTCCTACACCTTAAGGATCTCAAAACTAATTAAGTTCACATTTTGTCCTTCATTCTTTAAGATGAGGGAGAGAGGGACTGTGTTATTGACATATTTATGAGTTTCAAGTGGTTACAATGTCATCAAAAAATATTTTCATAAACTTTAAAGTGTATTAATAAATTCATAATAAATTCAGAGAGAAGAAAATAATTGAAATTTATTTATTTAGGAAGTGATAAATTCTATTTATTACCTGAACAAATAGCTGCTCATATTATCTAAATGATATAATTTTAATCAAAAGGAGATACTATTTTATGATCCTATGCTCAGGATATGATGTAAGTAAATTCTGTTCTAAGAGAATGTTTATAAATCAGATTGGTTCATAATTCAACAGTGAAGCTTGTACAGCACAGCTGTGAAAATGTGTAACATGAATGTTTGTAAGTCATATGAATATAATCTTTGCAATTAGCTTTAAGTTTAGAACTCACAAGAATAACTGATACCTCGTTCACTATTTCACCACATACCCGAAATACTTTCTAAACACTGTGCTCCTATCTGTAAAAGGAGGGTATTAGAAACTTAATGAAATTAGTCAGATGATTTAAAACATTTGGGAAGCAATTAATATCAGAACCTCCTCCAGGCTAACACTCTAGAAGATATAAGTCATGATTTAGTACTTTTTAGCAAATGATGTGTCAAGGTTTTAGCCACGTTTCCTCTGACATGCTATGGTGGCTGTTAGGCCATAAACAGAAGGGAAAATACAAAAGAAAGTGGAAGCAGAAATTAGCTATTTGTTGTTGTTGTTTGTTTTTTTGGAGACCATATCTCATTACGTAGCTCAGGCTGGCCTTCAATTTATTATATAGGCCAGGCCAGCCTCGAGCTCATGGTAATCCTCCTGCTTTAGCCTTCTGAGTGCTGGGATTCACTCAGCATTTATGTATACTGTAGCCATTACTTTTTTGCTCTTCTTTATTTTTTATTACTTTATTAACACACACAGTAAGCATTAAAAACAACAGCAAATCCTTACAAATGTAAAACAAGCCAGAAAATTGTATGTTATAAATTAGCTCTTAATATGGTGATTTTACCTTTAGGGGAGAAAGTTTATGAAGGGTTGGGGGAAAAGATAGAGAGATAGAAGAGGAAGAGATTAGAAGGCTGGAGAACCAAGAAAGATCATACAAACTTTGGAAAACTGATGAAGAAGATAAAAGGAAAGAAAAAGCAAAAAAACAAGAACAGAATGGAACAATAGCCAGTAACCACATTCAAGCAATCAAGGAGAAACAAGACAAATCAAGAACAAAAACCAGAAAAAAGACAAATGAAAACAGGGGGAGAAAAATTGCACAAGGAAAAGGGGAAAAAAAAAAGTACAATTCAAGGCATGTCTCTACTGTCACTGGTAAACAATGTGGTGAATAGACAGAGTCCATAGTCAAACTGACTAACTCCAGCAAGCCAGTGCAGCTTTAATCCCAGCCAGCCTGCTTCTGTTGTTCCACTGAGGTTCAGAGTGGCTTCAGGCTATTAAAGGGAAACCAGGTTTTTTATTTTGGGTTTTTTTTTTTTTTTGAGACAGGGTCTTGCTTTGTAGCTCAGACTGGCTCTAAACTCACAATGTAGCCCAGGCAAGCCTTGAACTCACAGTCATCTTCCTGCCTCTCCCTCCTGAGTGCTGGGATTACAGGCATGAGCTACCATGCCCAGCATTTTGATATGTGGTACTGCCCAATATTGTGGTATGTGATTACCAAGGATCAAACCAGGGACCTTGTGTTTGCCAGGCAGATGCCGGAACTACTGAGCTAAATCTCTGGTCCAAACCAGGTTTTTGACCCTGCAACAGCCCATGTGTTTCCTGGTTGCTTGAACTTGCTCCCTAATCTCCCACTGACTTGAACTCAGAATGCTCACAGACACCGGGAGCCACTAAATGGAGCTGGCCCATAGCTGTTCTGAGTTCCAAGCTCAGTTGGCCCTTTTCCAAAATGGCTACCAGCCAATCACCCTCTCCTGAGTGACGTCTGAACCTTAACAACTCACCAGCCATTGCAGTCCACTACAGTCTGGTGTCCCCACTGCTCCATTCCACTGATGCATTTCTCTGTGGAGATCTCCAGTGTTGCTAATAGTCACTGTATGTCTGTAGGTTCCACCTGCCTACTGCTCTCACACAATGAGTCTGGGCTCTGGGAGAGAGTGCTTGTGATCTTCCTCCTCTTTGCACCTCTTTTAAGTCTCTCTTTGCTCTCCTCCTGGATTTCAATTACTGCTTCAGTTCCTTTTTTGGGTCTTGGGGACTTCCCTCCTTCTTCTCAAGACATTATATTTGTGTCAGGACACCAAATTTTGGAGAGGCTCTTTCTCTATTGCTCACCCACCATTCTGTTATCTTCCCATAAGTCTCAATAATAGATGTCTATATTGTGATTGAGGTGAAATAGCAGCTTGCTTCAGGAAATACCATTTTACTTGAAAGGATGAATAAAAAAATAATGCTACTCAAGCATAGATACCTGATATTTTTTTCAAATGTAAGCCTTTTACTGACAAAGAAATTTAACAGTATTTGTTGTCAGTGACATAATTCAAGCTTTTGAAGTGAAAATGTGAATCTTGTAAACTGTATATCCAGAGTGAATCTAGCAGCTTCCCAGTACTTAGTAACTTTTTCAATAAGAAAAACTAAGATTTTAAAATATCATATAGTAAAATGAGTAAGCATCTATCCATGTAGGAAAGGTGTAAGAGGGCTTTTGTCTCTCCTACTGAACTTTTTTTTTTTTCTTGGTACTGGGAATTGAATTTAGGACCTTACACTTGCCAGGCAGTTGCAATGCTACTGAACTAAATCCTCGGCTCCATCAACTATCTTAATCTTAACAAAAATTTCACTCCATCTTGTAAAGTCATTTTATATTCAGGATTTTTTCTTTGTAAATAGTACTGTGTGTACAAAGAATTGGATGTGATGGGTCACACTTTTAATCCCAGTACTCTAAGAGGATGAAACAGGTGGATTAAGAGTTTAATGGGCTGGGGATTTAGCTCAAGTGGTACCACACCAACCTTGGATGCACAAGGGCTCAAGTTCGATCCCCAGTACCGCAAAAAAAAAAAAGTTTAAGACAGTGAAAGAAAAACTTTGATGGTAAAAACAAAAAAATGGAAACAAAGCTTATATATATAGATGATAGAAGATAGGGGAATGGCAAAAAAGGAGAATTGAGATACATCATGTACAGGTACAAATTTTCAAAGTTGAATGTGGTCATAATGTATATCTTCAATGTACCAATAAATTCAATAAAGAAAAAAAGAATGAAAGACAGTGAGTTTGAGACTAGCCTGGTCTATAATAGCAATATCCTATCTCAAAAATCACTGGAGAGAAAAAAAAAGCATATTTGAGGACTGAGAGAACAGCTTAGTGGTAGAATGCTTATGCTAGTATGCAAGAACCCTGGGTTTAATCCCCCAAATTGCAAAACCAAAAACCCACATAGCCCCTTTTGGGCTGGGCATTCACTTCAGTGCTAGAGTGCTTGCTAGCATTCATGAAGCCCTGGGTTCAATTCCCACCACCAGACCCCTTCCCTATCCTCAAAGGCCATCTCATTTTAGGCTCTGACTACCAGTCAACTCTACTTCCATAACAACATTGATTTTGATATGTTTAAGAAATTTAAGTTATATCTGAGTTTAATTTCAGTTAACATAATTTAATTAGCACAATAAATTTGCTTACATTATGTTAAAATTTTGGTTATACAGGTTGAATATTCCTTATCCAAAATGCAAGTTGAAGGTCAAGTGTGGTGGTAGGTACGTGGCTATAATTCCAGCATTCAGGGATGCTGAGGCAGGAGGACTGCTGAGTCTGAGGTTACCTGGGCTACCTAGTGAATTCAAGGCCAGCCTCTCCTACACAGTGAGATCCTGTCTCAAAAAACAAAAATAAAAGGGCTGGGGATTTAGCTCAAGTGGTACTGCGCCAATCTTGGATGCACAAGGGCCCGAGTTTGATCCGTGGTACCGCAAAAAAAAAAATAAAGAAACAAAAAAATGCAAGTTGAGTATCCCTTATCCAAACTGCTTAGACTGAAAGTATTTTGATTTTCTGATTTTATTTGATATTTTGATCTTATTTGATTTTTGAACAATAAGATATCTTGTGGTTAAGATCCAAATCTACTGTAATTTCACTACTCAGGAGCCTGATGCAGGAGGATTGCAATGAATTCAAGGTCAGCTGGGCTACACAATGAGTTGAAGGTCAATCTTAACTGCACAGGGAGACCCTGTCTCAAAACAACAAAATAAAACAGAAAAGATCCAAGTCTAAACATGAAACTCATGTTTCAAATGCACCTTATTTACAGCTGGAGGACAGTATCCTATCTCATGAGGTCAAATAGGATTTTCTACTTGTATCAATATATAGTCACTCAAAAAGTTTCAGACTTCGGTGCACTTAAGATTTCAGATTACAGATATTCAACCTGTGAACCTAAATAGAATAAGACAAAGATGAGTCAGAAAAAAAATTTACATGTCCAGTAAACATCTTTGGAGTTACCACATAGGTATATTTTCTAGAATTTGTTACCAGGGAGCTAACATAAACTCAGTTTACCAAGTCTTCATAAACAACCTGCTCAAGAATAAATTTGATAAAGAAATGATAAATTTATTAATAAAGTACTGACTGCCATCTAGTGTTCAAACTAAAGTTTTCATTGATGAATTACATATGAAAATACAAATTATTTGGGGCGAAGGGATTCAAACCCAGCATGGTAGTGCATACCTATGCATACCTGATATCCTAACATTCTGGTAAACTGAGGCAGGAGACTTGAAAGTTTGAGCACAGCCTGTGCAATTTGCCAAGACCACATCTCAAAATTTAAAGGGGCCAGAGATTTAGCTCAACGGTTCCAGTGGCTGGCTCGCAAGCGTAAGGCCCTGAGTTCGATCCCAGGTAACCACACACAATACTGGGCGTGGTGACTCATGACCACCAGCAATCAATACCACGTACCACAGTGCTGGGCGTGGTGGCTCACGCCTGTAATCCCAGCATTCGGGAGGCAGAGGCAGGAGGATTGCTGAGTTCAAGGCTTGCCTAGGCTACATAGTGAGCTGAGGGCCAGCCTGAACTACAAAGCGAGACCCTGTCTCAAAAAAAAAAAATTTTTTTAAAAAGGACTGGGGATGCAGCTTACTGTGAAGGTTGTGAGGTTCAATTGCCAAGATCACCAAAACAATGTCTAATTAAGTTATATAGGGTCATGAAAATAAGAGAAGTTCTGACCTTGCAAGGTTTTCAACAGAAGTCTAGTTAAAGCAAGGCAAAAGTAATCATCTGATTACTACTATAGTAGCCCAAAGAAGTTTAATGTTAGTCATCAATGGCAATAAGGCAAGAGTAGAAAATAAGCTTAGTAACCTTTTAAGAATATTTTCTCAGGCCAGGGATTTAGCTCAGTGGTTCTGATGCCTGCCTCACAAGCGCTAAGTCCCAAATTCAATTCCCAGTACCACGTATCACAATGCCAGGTATGGTGCTCACCTATAATCCCAGCAGCACTCAGGAGGCAGAGGCAAAAGGATTGCCATGAGTTTGTGGTTAGCCTAGGCTACATGCTGAGTTCAGGGCCAGCCTGACATACAAAATGAAGTCCTGTCTCAAAAAACTAACCCACCCCCCAAAAAAAAACTAAAAAAACTTTTTCAAATTGCAATGGCATAAAGGGGTAAAGATTTTTCAAGTGATGAAGAAACAGAAAATGCTTCAATTATATGCTTCTTTCAGCATGCTGAAATTAAACAAGTACAACTGCTTCTGATTTTTTAAAAATATTTTGTTTTGAGACAATGTCTTGCTACATAATTCAGGTTAACCTTGAACTCACTATGTAGCTGAGGTTGACCTCAAACTCACAACCTCCTTCCTTCTCAGCCCTCCTTGTGCTGGATTACAGAAGTCATTCTGCCCAGCAATGCATATTTTAAAATGAAAAGTAGTTCCCAACTAATATTTTCCTAGGTTATAATATGACTTTTTTGTTTTTTGCTTTTTGGGACAGGGTCTTGCTTTGTAGTTCAGGCTGGCCCTGAGCTCACTATGGTGCCCAGGCAAGCCACCGCGAACTCAGCAATCCTCCTGTCTCTGCCTTCCGAGTGCTGGGATTACAGGCGTGAGCCACCATGTCCAGCACTGTGGTATGCGGTGTTGATTGTTGGTGGGCATGTCTCCACGCCCAGCATTCTATGTGGTAACCAGGATCAAACTCAGGACCTTGCGCTTGCGAGGCAGGCGCCAGAAGCACTGAGCTAACCCTCCGGCCCATAATATGACTTTTAAAAGCTCATATCCTAGGACAGGTCTCTCCATTTGAAATGACAGTCAATAGGAAAACAATATACTCAATATACCATGATTGTCCTTTTAGTAAAAAAGGCAGATAGATATTAAACCACTGTGCAAGGCAATGTAGACTCCCCTATTCATGTGGCTAAATGAGACAGATACGTAGGAAAAATATCTGTTATTTCTATAACTTCCATATTATCATTCCTTCACTAAGTACTAATGAAGCTCTGCAAATCACACTGGTTTCAAAAGTATTAGAATTAAAATTTTCATGCAAACAGACATACACATAATTTATAGGGTCAAGATAGAAAACTTTAAATTTCCATTTTAATTTGCCACATGACTTTTTGTTTTTTGGGGGTTACTGACCATTTATTTATTTATTTATTTATTTACTTACTTACTTACTTACTTACTTACTTACTTACTTATTTATTTATTTATTTATTTGAGACAAGGTCTCTCTTTGTAGTTCTGAGTGGCCCTGCGCTCACTATGTAGCCCAGGCCAGCCTAGAACTCAACCGGAATCCTCCTGTCTCTGCCTCCCGAGTCCTGGGATTACAGGCATGAGCCACTGTACCCAGCACTGTGGTATGTGGTTACCGGGGATTGAACTCCAGACCTTGTATTTTCAAGGCAGACACCAGAACCACTGAGCTAAATCCCTGGCCCTATTAATGTTATTTTAAATGAATGAATAGTTCTTTAGTTGTAGAGGTTTCTAAGACAGTAAATATCAATAGATATGTCACACAAACAACAAAAGCTCATTGTGACCCTCAATTATGTTTGCGTATAAATGGTTCATCAGAGCAAAACATACTGAACATAAAAAGAACTAGTTTACTTTCCAAACTTTAATGGAGTTGAAGGATAAAGCACAAATAACATTTACTAAGAAAAATGGAGGTAGTACTCACCAAATGGATCTTCCATGCCACAGTTAACCAGTTTGGGAAAGTGTGTAGTTTCTAAAATGAGGAAAAGGTTAATGATATAGATTAAATATAAAAGCTATTGCTTTTTGTTTTTAAAAGACATGCCCATTTAGGCATGATGACACCTCTGTAACCCCAGCACTCAGCAAGGAAGCTGGGGTAAGGATCTCCATGAATTCAAGGTCAGCCTACTTGGGCTACAGTGGTTTTGTTTGTTTTCGTTTTTTGATACTGGCATAGAACTCTGACCTATGCTCACCTGTGAGGTAGGAGGGGAGCCACTGAGCTGCATCCAGGGCCCCCAGCCTAGGCTACACAGTGAGTTAAAGGCCACCTGAAATACAAAGCAAGGGATGGGGATGCATCTAGTGGCACCATATCTGCCTGCAATGTCCTGAGTTTGATCCTCCCTGGTTCAGCAAAACAAAACAAAACAAAACAAAACAAATAGAAAAAGTGAGACCCTGACTCACACTAAACAAAAGTTCAATTCAAAATTTAAAATTGGAACAGTATAGAAATACACAACTTATTAAAAAGAACATTTCTGAATGCTACCTAAAAAGGGTTGAAATAATGCAGAGTACTAACATAACATTTGAATCTAATTTTCATTTTATTTTATTTTTTAGTTTTGTGAGACAGGTTCTCGCTTTGTAGTTCAGGCTGGCCTCAAAATCATGTCAATCCTGCCTCTGCTTCCCAAATGCTGGAATTATGGGCATCAGCCACCACGCCCAACCAAATTTTCATTTAAAAAATTTATTATTCTCAATTTCTTTAAATATTTCCCATTTTTAATCTTTGCATTAAATATTTTAGAGTAAGGAAAAAGGCAAGTTTTTTTTTTTTGGAGACAAGGTCTATGAAGCTCAGGCTAACCTTGAACTCACAGCAATCTTCCTGCCTCTGCCTCCTATCCTGGGATTTACAAGTGTGAGCCACCACACCCAGCAAAGCAAGCTTTTATGAAAAACAAAAATAAATTCATATAAACATCTAAGAAAAGATATGAAGGGTCAGGGGATTTTAGCTCAGTGGTTCTGTGCCTGCCTAGCAAGCACAAGTCCTGATTCCCAGTATGAGAAGAGGGAGAGGGGGAGGGGGGAGGGGAGGGAAGAGGGAGAAGGAAGGGAGGAAGGGAGAGAAAGGAAAAGAAAGAAAAGATATAAGGATATGTTTGAAGGAGGGTATTTGCTTTGCCTAAGGAAAGAGGAGGTTATTTTAGATATGATGGCTCAGTGAATTTAAGACTCAAGTATGGACATTCAGCCTCTCTCATGCCAAATTAAATAGTGGTCAAGTCTGCCCAACCCAGTTTACTGCTTCTCCTATGGTTTTGACCTGAAATATAGTTTGGTTATTAAACACCAGTTCAGCACCAAGAATGACTAGAGAAAGCCGGAGATTTAGCTCAGTGATTCCGGCACCTGCCTCGCAAGCACAAGGTCCTGAGTTCGATCCCCGGTAACCACATACAATGCTGGGTGTGCAGACTCACGCCCACCAACAATCAATACCTCATACCACAGTGCCGGGCGTGGTGGCTCATGCCTGTAATCCCAGGATAGGAGGCAGAGACAGGTGGATTGCTGAATTGGAGGCAGCTTGCCTGGGCTACATAGTGAGCTCAGAGCCAGCCTGAACTACAAAGTGAGACCCTGTCTCAAAAAGCAAAAAAAAAAAAATGACCATGGACACCTGTGATGGTAGTATTGTGGGAGCCTGAAGCAGGAAGATCTCAAATTCAAGCCCATCCTGGACAATTTAGCAACTTTGCAAGACCATGTCTCAAAATTAAAATGAATGAATGAATAGCTCAATCCCCTTGTATTCAATCTCCAGCAGGAGGAAGGGTGGATTACAATGGAACTGAAAGTGCTAAACTCAATTGATGGTCTAGAAAAAGATAACAAAATGAGAAGAGTGATTAACAATCCACTGAAAGTCAAATATGAAAGATCCAAGGCATCCTTGGTAACTTACACAGAGGCTTAGAGAATACAAAAAGCAAAAGACCACAATCAGTGTAGCTCCAATTCCAAAAGTTAATTCAGTTAAGGGAGGGAAGTATGTTACACTAAGGTCATAGCCCGGAATCAGAAAGAATGATACTCTGCAACAAGGAAGCATGACCTTTAAGCTGGATGTGGTGGCACATGCCTGGAATCCCAACATTCAGGAGCCTGAGGTAGGAAAAGGAGAGGTGGTCCCCATTTTCTGTGATACAGAAATTAACATCCTCACTAAAACCCAGGATAGCTAGGAATGTAGCTCAGTAGTGGAGTACGTGCCAAACATGAGCAAGGTTCAGGGATCAAAATCTCAGGACAGGTATGAATTTAAGAGAAATGGTTCTTAAAAATTGGAAGACTGATAGCTTACACTAAATTGCAATGCAAAACTATTGTGGCAGACAGTGGAAGATTTAGAAGCTCAGAAACATAAGTATCTTGAAATAGATGTATTACATTTGTTCAATTCATCAAATTAAATTCCTTGGAAAGAAGGGGAAGATGACACAAAGAATGTGTTGGTGAGGGGAACTAGCATCATTTGAAAATTTAATAGCTGTTTTCTTCCATAAGAGAAGCTGTTACAAAGCCCACCTAACTTATACTGAAAGCAACTGCCATGATCTAACCCTGAAATGAAGTGCTACTGCATGGTAAATCTGACAGATTCCAAGCTCCTGTGCAGGCAAGCAAAGAACTACAAAGCATACACCCACAGGTGAGGGAAAAGCACCTACATTTACTGAAGATCATGAACAAGAAACGGTACCAGGACAACAGAAGATGAACACTGCATGCCCTTTGCTTGCCATCCACAAGAGCTTGGAATCTATCTGTGGTAACAGAAGAGATGAGGTCCTGCTACTTACCTCTGAGAAGTGGACACAATCATTCCAATAGAGTGGCAGTCAGAGACTAGAGTCACAGATTTATGAAGATGGTTAACATATGACTGTTACTGGAAGCAAAATATATAAGCAGCCAGTAAGAGTGCTACTCTAGGTTGGGGATGTTGCTCATTCGGTAGAATGTCATTCTGTCGGCTTAGCATGTATGAGACCCTGAGTTGAAACCCCAGTACTCCCTGTCTTCCTCCAAAAATGCATACTGTTCTATTTGTAACATCAAAGGAATCAAGGTGAAGATGCAGTTGCTCCAACAAAAAATCAGTATCCTATGCCCAATTTCTGGATTTGAGTCAGTTTCAGATTTAATCCACTGATTGAAGGAGATCAAGTACCCGCAAGAAAACTGAAACACCAGTATAACACTTTCATAAGAAATTTATAGCCCTGAGAAACTTACAGGCTACAGGTCTCAAAAACTTTCAAAAGGTCTCCATGGCCAGGCATGGTTAAACATTCCTGCAATGCTGACTACTTGGCAAGCTGAAGCAGAAGGATCTTAAGTTTGAAGCTAACCTAGGCAACTTAGTGAAACTGTCTCAAAAAAAAAAAAAAAAAAAAAGAGCTGGGGATGTATCTTAGTTTGATCCCCAATACTTAATAGGAAAAAGATCGGATACTTCAAGCTTAACCTTCTACAATTCCACTCTTGAAGTTCTTTCAATTTTATCCATAAATTCTGGGATTTTTTTAATCCACAAATTCCTATTTTTGTTTTTTGATACCAGAGATCAAATTCAGGACCTCATGCTTGCCAGGCAGGTGCAGAAATACCGAGCTACATTCCCAATCCCCAATCCATAAATTATGTAAATGAAGTTTTAAGGAAAAAATGGAACATGTGCTGGAGGGGCCTGAAGCCTTAACTCATACAGTCTACCTCCCACCACTTTCCCTGAAGGGGCTGGCAGTGCCACAGCACTTTGGTGGATGATTCCACAGGGACTTCTTACTCATTCTCAATCCAGGTATACTAGGCAAAAAGTTAACTGTAAACTGGGGAAAGGAGAACACTGATGTTTTGAGAACAGGCAGGCAGACACTGATATCTGGACTCTGAAAGTACCATAGACTTATGAGGACCGGGAAATAAACTTTAGTCCCACCAACACCCAGCTCACAGTGTGTCCTCTGCGTCTGTAGATTCTCCTAGAAAACTGAGACAAATACTTGAAAATTTGTGCAACTCTCACCTTGCATTTTTGGGCTATAAGAATTACCACATGAGGGCCGGAGATTTAGCTCAGTGGTTCCAGCGCCTGCCTCTCAAGCACAAGGCCTTGAGTTCGATCTGGGTAACCCCATACAATGCTGGGTGTGGTGACTCACACCCACCAGCCATCCATACACATACCACAGTGCTGGGTGTGGTGGCTCACGCCTGTAATCCCAGCACTCAGGAGACAGAGGCAGGAGGATTGCTGAGTTCAAGACTTGCCTGGCTGCATAGTGAGGTCAGGGCCAGCCTGAACTACAAAGCGAGACCCTGTCTCAAAAAAAAAAAAAAAAAAAAAAAAAGTGGTGGCCTATGGCTGGAGAGGATAGGGAGATTAAACAGTGATGCTAAGGAGAATAGGGTTTTTGGGGGGAGAGGTAGTAAATATTCCATAAAATTGGTTGGGATGATGGTGGTACAATTTGTAAACATACTAAACAGCAACTATTCATTTTAAATGGGTAAATCATTAAATTTAAAGGAGTTGATCTAACAACACAACAGTGTTTGTTGCTCCAACTGCTAGAAATGCTGTTGGCAGATAGCATATAGCTAATCAGTCCTTTCATAGTTGGCCTCTGATGCACACTTGGCTCAAGGAAGGTCTCATCCTCAGTTCTCAGAGGGTCCACATCCAATTAAGGCCCAAGTGTAAGCGAAACCAGTCAGAACAACACAGAACAACTCTAACATCTATTTTAGCCCAGCCCTCCCTATGAGACCCAAGAAGGCTGCTGCTGGATCTCTACCACACCTTGACTTCCTCCGCCCAAATATTGTTGTTCCCTTTCACAGGGTTGATGGAAGGCACTTCCTAGTAAACGACCTTCACACTGAACTATAAATCTGTTTCCCAAGAACACAATTTAAGATAGTATTCTTTTAAGAATAGGGGCTTCCGGGGCAGGGACGTAGGTAGCTCAGTGCCACTGCGCCTGCCTGGCAAGCGCAAGGTCCTGAGTTTGATCCCTATCCATGGTACTGCAAAAAAAAAAAGGGACTTTATTGACAATTTGCCCACTGATACAAATCCTAATACTAAGCTATTGAAATTCCAGACTATAATGTTCCAAATACTACATGGTCTTTTCTGGTTCCAAGGGTTCTTTGACACTTGTAATTTCTTTTTTTTAATTGCTTTCATTGGTACATTATATATACACATCATGATCACAATCGACATTGAGAATGTGTACCAATACATGACACGACTTCTCATTTTTCCTACTCTCCACCCCATACCCCCACACTCCCTATAAACATAAACTTTGTTTCATTTTTGAAAAATTGATTTTATTGGTACAAGAACAAGATATATCACAAAAGACACTGAGAATTTGTACTAGTACATGACATGACTTTTTTCCCATTCCTCTGCCCCAATTCCCCACCCCCTATATACATAAGCTTTGTTTCCTTTTTTTTTTTTTTTAATTTTCGAGACAGGGTCTCACTTTATAGTTCAGGCTGGCCCCAAATTCACTACATAGTCCAGGCAAACCTCAAACTCAGCAATCATCCTGCTTCTGCCTCCTGAGTGCTGGGATTATAGGTGTGAGCCACCACGCCCAGTACTGTGGTATGTAGCACTGATTGCTGGTGGGCGTGAGTCACAATGCCCCAGTATTACTGTACCTGGTTACCAGGGATTGAACCAGGGACCTTGCACTTGTCAGGCAGGCTCCAGAACCACTGAGGTAAATCACCGGCCCCTTGTTTCCTTTTTTTAATCATGAATTTTTTTTCTTTCTTTTCTTACTCTACCCGCCTTTGCCTTTTAATATTTTCTTACTATTTCACAATAACTATCATACATTTTAGAACTTATTGACACCTTCAGTTCCTCATACCAGAGAAAAGACATGGCATTTATACATCTGTGTCCTATTTATTTCACTTCTGAGTATGTCCTCAAGGTACATCCATTTGAGTATAAAGGACTCTAATTTATCATTCTTTATGGCAGAGTAATACTCCATTTTAGAAAAAAAAACACATCTTCTTTACCCAGTTTCCAATTGATGGGGATTTTGGTTGTTTCCAAGATTTAGCTATCACAAACTGAACTGCTATAAACATGGGTGCACATATGTTGCTCTGATATAAATCTGTCAGAACTGCTGACAATTTACTTGGACTTATGGATGTCTGCCCTGCCTTATGGGATCAACTACTGGGATTATTGTGGACATCTGCCCCACCCTGCAGGATCTTAAACTACAAGGATTACTGTACTAGGATTATTGGCCTTAAGACTTACTTACTTAGGGATTTAAAGATGTCTGCCCTGCCCTAGGGATCTTCAACTACAGGATTATTGTGTATGACCACCCTATTTCATGCATGCTAGGATTATGAATGTGAAGGCTTGGTACTGAATAAAGGTGTGGCAAACTGGGGCACTGGCCTTTTATTCTTGTGTAGTATTTGGTCTTTTGCTGTCACTGCTCAGCATAGCAAGAGTCGAGTACAGGCTCAGCCTTTTCCTCAAGGTTCTGACTTTGTTGTTTGTTGGTTGTTAATCCTTTTGCTGTGGGACTCACGGGGGACTGGAGCTTACCACGATGGTTCTGGCTGTCTCCCATATGAATCTTTTAATT
This sequence comes from Thryonomys swinderianus, assembly GCA_004025085.1. NCBI lineage: Eukaryota > Metazoa > Chordata > Mammalia > Rodentia > Thryonomyidae > Thryonomys > Thryonomys swinderianus. Next base: position 33,797 of record PVIC010014990.1, read on the forward strand.
CTTTGGTATAAATTCCTAGTAGAGGAATAGCAGGGTCAAATGGGACCTCTGATCCTAGTTTTTTGAGGAATCTCCACACTGATTTCACCAGTCTACATTCCCACCAACAGTGGAGAAGGGTTCCTTTCTCCCTGAAGTCTTTCCAGTATTTGTTGTTGGTTGTTTTCATGATAGCAGCCATTCTTTGTGGAGATGAAATCTCAGTGTTGTTTTCATCTGCATCTCTCAAATGACCATTGTTGTTGAGCATTTCTTCATATGCTTCTTGGCTGCTTTTACTTCTTCCTCTTAAAAGTGTCTGTTCATTTCAGATGCCCATTTTTGGATGGGGTCTTTAAATTTGAAAGGGTGATTTTTTAAATTGAATTCTTTATTGGTACAATTTACACACATCTCACAATCACACGTAACATTGGGGAATTTGTACCAATATATGATACAAGTCAATTCTCATTTTTACCCATATCCCCACCCACCCACACCTCTCCACCCCCTATATACAAGCTCTTTTATTTTCTTTCAGAATCATATTTATTCCTTCCCCTCATTACATCCCCACACCAAATTTCCCTTGGAAATTTCCTATTCTACAAAGACCATCATTCTTTCTAGAGCTCATTTGTATCTACAGGTGCTCATGTCAATGAGAAGATCCGGTATTTGTCTGTGATCTATTGATTTCACTCATTAGCATGTCCTCCAGGTGTATCCATTTGCATGTAAATGAATCAATGTTGACATTCTTTATGGCATAGTAATACTCCATTTATTAAAAAAACCACATCTTCTTTATCCACTCTCCAGTTGATGGGCATTTGTTTCCAAGACTGAGCTATCACAAACTGAGCTGCTATGAACAAGGGTGTACATCTGTCTTTCCAATATGATTTTTTTTTTTTTTTTGCTTTTGAGACAGGGTCTCGCTTTGTAGTTCAGGCTGGCCCTGAGCTCACTATGGTGCCCAGGCAAGCCGCCACAAACTCAGCAATCCTCCTGTCCTTGCCTCCTGAGTGCTGGGATTACAGGCGTGAGCCACCACGCCCGGCATTGTGGTATGCAGTGTTGGTTGTTGGTGGGCGTGTCTCCACGTCCAGCATTACATGTGGTTACAGGGGATCGAACTCAGGATCTTGCGCTTGCGAGGCAGGCGCCGGAACCACTGAGCTAACCCTCCGGCCCTCCAATGTGATTTTTTAAATTTTGGGGGGTATATTTCTAGCAGGGGGATAGCAAGGTCAAATGGGACCCCTAGTCCTAGTTTTCTGAGAAATCTCCACACATATCTCCATAATGGTTGCACAAGCCTACAATCCCACCAACAGTGGAGAAGGGTTCCTTTCTCCCCACAGCCTTGCCAACATTTATTATTGGTTGATTTTGTAATAGTGGCCATTCTTTGTGGAGTGAGATGAAATCTCAGTGTTGTTTTCATTTGCTTCTCTCAAATGGCCAGTGATGTTGAACATTTCTTCATATGTTTCTTAGCTGCTTTGACTTCTGCCTCTGAGAAGTGTCTGTTCATTTCAGATGCCCATTTTTGAACTGGGTCTTTAAACTTGGGGAGGCTGACCTGTTTAAGTTCTTTATATATTGTAGATTAATAGCCCTTTGTCTGATAAACTGCTAGTAAAGATATTTTCCCATGTTGTTGGTTGTCTTTTAGCAGTGCCAGTGACTTCTTTTGCTGTGCAGAAGCTTTTCAGTAGGATGAGATCCCATTTGTTAATTCTTTCTGCTAGTTCTTGTGCTATAGAGGTTTATTCATAAAGTCTCTGCCTAAGCCAATGTCTCCAAGAGTTTTACCTAATCTGATTTCCAGCAGGCTTATTGTTTCTGTTTTAATGTTTAAGTCTTGTATCCATTGTGAGTTTAGTTTTGTGC
>PVIC010014991.1:0-35815 GCA_004025085.1 Thryonomys swinderianus
TTCTTTCTTTCTTTCTTTCTTTCTTTCTTTCTTTCTTTCTTTCTTTCTTTCTTTCTCCTTCCTCCCTTTCAAGACAGGGTCTCGCTTTGTAGCTCAGGCAAACCTTGAACTCAGCACTCTTCCTGCCTCTGCCTCTGGGTGCTGGGATTACAGGCTTTAGCCACCAAACCCAGCATTTGTGGTATGTGGTACTGATTGACAGTGGGCATGAGCCACCACACCCAGTATTGTTCTATGTGGTTACTGGGAATCAGCCAGGGACCTTGTGCTTGCTAAGCAGGCGCCAGAACCACTAAGCTAAATCCCCGGCCCTACACAGACAAACTTCTTAAACAAACTCTCTCTTTCTCCTATTTCTCTCTATTGCTTTTGTCTCATGGAGAACTCTCAGGTCAATGCAAGTTAGGGTACTGAAAATAATTCTATGGGAAGAGAACCTTATGACTAAGTTTTCTAAATTGAAAAAATATATGCATTGCACATTGCCGGTAGGAATGTAAAATTGTATGGCTAATTTGAGAAAGTTTCAAAATGTCTTATCAACATAATACTTATTCCATAACTTAGAAATTCTACTCCTACAAACATACCCAAGATAAATGAAAACATAATTCCTATGTAAAAATCTGCATTCCAATATTTATAATAGCTTTATTAATAATTGTGAATAATTACCTGCATGTTAACCTCCTATCATATATATATATATATATATATATGATAAAATTTGAGGTAAAAAAATAACCAAAGTTTTAATGTAGTCCCTTTTATCAGTTTATGTTTTTCTTTCTTATGTTCTTGGTGTCATATCCAAGACACTATTACCAAAGCTCATGTCATAAAGATTGCACCTGTTTCTAAGAATTCTAAAGTTTCTACTCTGTTCAGATCTTTCATCCATTTTGAGTTATTTTTGTATGATGTTGGAAGGATCCATCTTCTTTATGCTGAATGAGGAAATCTAGTTTTCCCTGCATTCTTTCTTGACAAGAACACCCTTTATCCCCTGTGTCATGTGGGTATTTGCTGAAGACTATTTGAGCACTGCCCTGTAGATTTATTTCTGAGCACTCTGTTTTGTTCCATCTGTTTTGTTTCTTGCTGCTGGTAACCACACTATTTTGATTAATGTATCTTTGTAATCTTTTTTTATAGAGATAGGTTTCTGCTTTGTAGTTCAGGCTGGCCCTGAGTTCACCATGTAGCCCAGGCAAGCCTTGAACTCAGTAATCCTCCTGTCTCTGCCTCCCCAGTGCTGGGATGACAGGCGTGATCCACCACGGCCAGCACTGTGGTATGTGGTATTGATAGCTGGTGGGCGTGAGTCACCATGCCCAGCATTGTATGTGGTTACCAGGGATGGAACTCAGGACTTTGCACTTAATAGGCAGGTACTGGAACCACTGAGCTAAATCTCCAGCCCTGTAATTTTTTTTTAAATTACAAAGTATGTGTCCTCTAGTTTTGTTTCTCTTCAAAATTGTTTTGGCTACTCAGAGTCCCTGAAGATTCTATATGAATTTTAACAATTTTTTTCTATTTCTAAGAAATTCTAAGAAATAGAGATTTCTTTGAATTTATAGATCACTTTGAATAGCATAGCCTTTTTGAAAGTACAGACATTCTGGAAATATGTGCTATCTTTTCATTTATTTCTGTCTTCTTCAGTTTATTTCAATCATGTTTTGTTATTTTCAGTATGAGCTTTTTCTAAATTCCTCTAGTGAAGTTGATTCCTAGATTATTTTTTATCCTATTATAAATGAGATTGTTTGTGGCACTGGAGATTGAACCTGTGGCCTTCACACTGAACAACATTTCTAGGCCTTTCCTTAATTTTTATTTTAAGATTGGGTGTAGCTAATTTGCCAAATTGCCCAGAGCTCAGGGATTACAAGTGTGCATCACTGTGCCCAGCTGCTTAATTTCTTTTTAAAATGTTCATTATTGATTGTATAGAAATGCAAATAATTTTTGTACAATGAAATGATAATCTGCAATTTGCTATATTTTTTATTCTAATAGTTTTCTGTGCAAATAGAATCTTTAGGGTTTTCTTCATTTAATATCATATCATTAGCAAGAGAAATAAGTTTACTTCTTCCTTTCCTATTTATATGTGTCATTTCATTTTCTCCCAGATAGCTCTAGCTAGGACTTTGTGTTGTGTGTTAAGCAGGGGCGTTGAAAATGAATATCCTTGTCTTGTTTCTGATCTTAGTGTAAAAGGCTTCAGTTTGTCAACACTGGGTATGATTTAGTTATGGGCTTTCTGTATGTGGGCTCTGTTCATCTTTGATACAAGACCTATAGTCAGAATAAGAAATTTTCCTGAATGGGAAATATAATTTATATTTTCAGGCCAATTTATACAGGCTGTAAAACTGTAGTAAAGTTTGCCATCTACTGGCTGTTGTAAATTCTACACTTCTGAGTTTTCCTGAAACTAGTGGGAGATCTGCTGGGTCTTGGAGAATTCACTACTAAGGAATACGCCACGTGCGGTAGCGAACAACATGTTAAACATCCAAAGGCGCAGTTCTTTCTGTTTTAAAGACTTAAAACATATCTTTAATATGCATTTGATCTAAGTTTTACTTAAAAAATGAGAGAGGAATGTAAGACTTGTATACACAAAATTTTATATTTGCAAAAATTTCGATTGAATGGTATTTTCTACTTTCATATGAAATAATTTTGTGCAAAGGTTTAGAAAACGTTTGCTAATAAAATTCTGTTTAAATAAAATAGAGGGTGTGAACAGCACTAGTGGAACTGAATCAAAACTTTGAGGTCTAAGAATTGCCGTTTATGAAAACGAACTGTTTTCTTGTGCTTTTTTAAAATCTGGTTTTCTGCACAAAGTGAAATTATATTTCATGGTTGGGGCAGAGAAGGGCGCAGTGCGAGATGGACACACTTTCCTTCAGGACGTGGCCCGAACGGCCTGCACATACTAAAGAGTCGATAGACATTTGTTGAATTATGAATGAGGGAACAAGAACACTTGAATTCCCATTTAAGCCTAGCTGTGAAATTCTTACTTTGGCCTCTTTTGATAAAATCAAGCAGGACAAATGATCGGTTAAATCATTTACTTTGATGTGCAGTGTGATAGAATACACATGGAAGAGTTAAAATCAGAGGTTGGGGTCTCTAAAACCATTCCTTCCCTTTGGGTTTCTGTTGCCTCTGAAAAAGTAAATATTCACGCTGTTACACTTAGTTGTTTCTGCACATCTGATGTATCAAATCAAGGATAAGCATCATGGGAAGAGTATAGTTTTATGGTCAGTGACATAGAGACTTAAATACTAGCTCTGTATTTATCATCTCTGGGAGTTTAGGAAAACCATCATCACTGAGCTTTAGTTTCCTTATTTTTAAAAGGGAGAATATATTATCATTGTTGTAGTAGCTAAGAGCATTCCTTTCAGGGTCTGGGTTTAAATCATGGTTCTGCTCTTGCTAATTTCCGCTTTCATGGCAATACCATCTCTGCTTTGGCTCCTGCCTTTGTGAAAATGATGCACCCACCCTTCAGAAGGTTATGATGGTTAAATTCATAGGCATAAAATGTCTAATAGTACATGGCACAAAGTGAACAATGTAAATTATTTTTTGTTGTTTTCATTAGTAGTAAAAGAGATGATCTATATAAAGTTTCTTAGGAAAATCAGGCATAAAGTAGCACTAATCAGTATTGTTTGGCTTTCCTTTCCATGTGGAGTCCGGGCACATAACCTTGATTCTCTTCTGTTGATGTGGCAGTTCAGGTGGAGTTTCTGCTTGGATGGGATCCTTTCCGGGGGCTCAGAGGGCACAACCCTAGTGGGGCTGGGTGGGTGATGGAGGCACGGCCTTGGGGCTTATATCTGACTCCTCCCCCTGCTACTCAAGCACCCCTCTTTGCATCCTGGCCAACACGAACTAAGCAGTTCCACTCTTCCAGGCTTCCCAACATAGCGTGCCTGCCTCAGCCCTCACCACAGACTGACTGACCAGATTAAACCTTTTCTGCTTTAAGTCGCGGGTGTTGGATGTTGTTTTTCCCAGCAAGAAAGCCACTGCAACTGATGATCAGTGTGCCATGTACGTAGTTGATGCTTGTCCAATTGATATTTAATACATGAAGTAATTCAAGAAAAATGAACCTTTTATATTGGAAAGAGAATTTTGAGTTTTGAGAGTTCTACAAAATATGAGTTCATCATCAGTGAGAATCAGATCTTGTAATGCCCAGGTAGGGGACCTTTGTTCTCACAACAATTAACTCACATGAAAACTCCGTTTGTGAGGGTGACTCACTCCAGTTGAGACGATTATGGGCATAGGTCACTGTCACCTGTGACTCAATATTCCTATTCTACTATCTCTTTAGAGGTTTCATGGCCAGGCTGAGAAATTTTTCTATGAATGTCCTCTAAAGCCCTTGTATGTGATAAACACTTTGCTAGGTCTTTTATGTCATTTCTGACTCTCAGCAGTATCACTGAAGAAATCAAGGGTCTGCAAAGTCAAACATTTCTTCTTCTCTGCAGTCTTCCCCATGAGAATAAAAGTTCCTGAGAATTGTGCAGCCTGCATCCTAAAGACAGGTCTGCCTCGGATTACGACTTGATGTTCGGGTGAAAGGGATGGCAGTAGCCTTCCCTCCCTTTGGTTGAGATCAGACATACCAGATAGAAGATGCTTCACCCTTTGTCATCCTAAGAAAATGACTAAATAAATGTAGTGAAGATCATGTTTTTTAAATGACAGTTGTAAGAGTCTAATTATGTTCCTTGGACACAATTTATTTAAAGCTAATCAGTGTATTTTCTGACCTTATTATAACTCATGTATATTTTAATAATGAAAAGCCTTTTCATTATAATCCCTTTCACTTATAGAACAAACTTACATTTACAGTAGCTCCTTTGTCCCCAATAAACTGAAATTTCTAAACAAAATAATTTTTCTCAATTCTCAAAGCCAGTTTTTAAAACTGATTAGCAACTAACAATTACAAATTTAATATTTATTATAAAACAACAATGCAGAAAAATTTAGATACATAAGGCTTCTATTCCGAAAAAAGTTCTGAAAGTTTTAATATTTTCCATAAAATTCCTATCAGTAAGAGTACTTTACAGGATTAAGGCTAAATAAAAAAACAGGAAAAATAAATGAAAACAATCCTTCCAATTCCACTGATATATATATATTTATATATATATATATACACACACATATATATGTATATATATGTATATATATATCTATATATGTCACTATACTGACATAGGACAATCAATATAAGGATGAAAAAATAGAGTAGTTTTTATGTGGTTTCCAACTGATTTGTTCCCTAGAATAAATGCACAGCCTTTTTATTCCATTTAATTGCAATAAAAAATTAATGGGACCAGAGGTACTATATTTTCTAAACAAGGAATAGTTTCAAGAATGTCAAATAACTTCAGCAAATTAGTACATCTACTATGTGGTAGATGAACACATAACAAGACTTCAAAGATTTCAAACATTTTGCTTATGGGATGAGGTTCAAAACTGACATTTCTCGCAAGTCACCAAATGGTGCTTGGGATATTGGGGAGACTATGCTGAGTTAGCATCTCCCCCAGTGCCGGCTAATATTAAGTCTTCTAATCACATTAGAAAAGAAAAAAAAAATAAATAAGTGGAATTAATTTGTCATATATTTAACCAAATATATCAAAGCTATTGTCATTTTAATATGAAATCCATATGAAATCATTAATGAAATGTTTACTTTTTCCATTAAATCTTTGAAAACCTGTGTATATTTTATACTCACAGCACATTCAGTTCTGTCTCTCCACATTTCAAGTGCTTTAAAAAACAAACTAGGTAGAATACTATTATATCGAACAATGCGGCTCATAACACTTTTCTCATATTTTTTATAGGTAACTGGGGCCTAGAAGAATAGTCTGTGGTTATGACTAGAATTTAAATTACATTATTTGATGACATTCTTATAGTAGTAGCCATGAATACAAACATTTCAAAGTATTTTCAGAGAGTTTTTTTTTAGGATATCCTTCAGCTAGTACACATGCGTTACAAGGCCTACTTTTCCTGTATTTCCTATTTTGTTTGGTTTGGTTTTGCTTTCTTCTTGATCACTTGCTCTAACCAGCCACAGAACTTAAGACTTAATTTAACACACATCCACTTATTTCCCAAGTTTTTCATAACTTCATAAAATGACTTTAACAAATTCTTCCTCTACGTTCAGGAACCACGCTTCTTCAGTATAGATGATCTACGTGTGCAGTTTTGATTATACCTTTAGAAAACTACTTGATCTTCTCAATACTACAATAAACACGTGGTGATTATCTGTCTTGCTGCCTAATTGGTTTTCCCCGGCGGGAAATTGGTTTCGCTCACTTTATTGCTCACTACACTTGAGCGGAAAGACAATGATTTGCTTCTCCCGGGTCACTCTAAGTTGTGGACTAAATCTGGGGGAAACCCGGGTCACTCAGGTTACCAGCTAACTTGGAAGCCACCATGAATACATTTTTTTTTTTTAAATTCAGCTAAAAGCCCCATGGTGCTGAGAAAAAGTGTGATGCTACCATGGCTTCGGTCTGGATAAGACTGTGAAGAGCGTGTGATCGGCTCCCGGCCCGAGGGTCCCGGCGCCTGCTGTGCTGCGCTGGCCGTGGTGCGCACAGGTGCCGAGCTGGCCCGCACGGCCCCGGGACACAGCCCCGAGAACGGGTATTGATGTCAGGGGCCCCGGGCCGACCGGACCCCGGGGCGATACGACCGATGCCTATGCAGTGAGTTCAGAAGCTTCACTGCGGAGCACGGAGCGTTAGGAGAGGAAAACACTGCAGCGCTGTTTTAAAACTTAGAGGGAAACGCCTGATGGCTGGCCTCCTTTTAAGAGCTGAAAGAGAAGAGTTCACATTTGGAATCGGCAGCTTAACTGAGCAGAAGAACAAAGAAGTCTAAAAAGAGTTTTATTGTAAAAATGTATAAATTATAACTTTAGATGAAATCAACCCTAAGTAAGGCCAGAATCATCTCATTAAGGAAGGCATGGCTAGGTCTCACTACATAAAATATTTTGGAAGTTAGCTAAAAAAGGGAGAATGATGAATTTAAGCAAATAATTTCAAATCAGTATATTGAATAAAAGTATTCATATTTAAAGATCTTTTTATTAGATATAGTAATTTATTTTTAAAAGTATTCATATTTAAAGATCTTTTTATTAGATATAGTAATTTATTTTTAAAATTAAGTGCATATATCTTTTCTCTTTTTCTAATATATATATCCATATATATATTTGTATATATACAGTATGAAACATGTTGCTTATCAAACTCATTAATGACTGAATGCTTAATCCCTGTCTCTCTAAATTTAATTCTATGAGTAAATATAAGATTTCTGATATTGTTTCTCTTGAAAAATTACACTCAGTTCAGTGCTACCTGTTTTTGTAACACACCCTACACTCCCTTAATCTTCTTTAAAAAGTTTCTTGCATAATGCTTATGAATGAAATGAGAGCCTTTATTTTCTTGTATGTTATATTTTTACTATAGTAAAACTGAATAGATTTAGAAAAACTGTTACTAAACTTACTTTTTAAGTATTTAGTGAAGTATAAATCAAATAGGATTGTGCTTAAATCAGGGCACACTGGATAGCACAACAAAGTCCTAATAGTCAGGCTCCTTGGAGAAGACAAATGTTACCACCTGCTACAGAGCTTGGTAGGCATGTGGATGGCTTTGCTAAGGTCATACCCTCTGGGTGATCCATTCGTTGACTTTTTAATGATAGCAACTCATGGTTTTCAACATTTTTGGTGAATACTGAGACAGACATGGCTTTAGCACTCTTGGATTTGCAGAAAGAAAAAAATGAGTCAGTTGTTACCAGAGGGTAGGAGTCTAAGATGGTATTTACTCAAGGCAGATCTTTAAACTGTTTAATCCTTACAAAATAAAAGTAATATTTAAAGGGTTCCACTAAATGAGCCAGGTACTATTTATCCTCCAACAGGAAACTTCCTCTGTGGTATCAAAGGGGTTAAAAGACCCATAAGGCATCTATTTACCTCAGTTCTATTTCTAAAGCACCATATCGTGTTGTTATAGAAACCACTTGGGGTAGAAAAATCTCCCATCATAATTATTGCCATAGTAACCACCAAAAGACAAGAAATTAGGATTTCATCCATTTGCCATCGCACCCTCCCACCCCCATGGCAGGTTTGCTTCTAAATTCTCCAATGTTACTGGAAACATAGAGGGGAAAAAAGAATAAACTTAATGAAGAAGAAAATAAGAGCGAAATTAGGATACTACAGGCAAGAATAGATCCACGGTGTTTTGTCTACACATTTAGAGAGGAAAAACATTGTAAATAGATAGCCAAACTGATTCTATATTGCCAATCAGATCTCTTTACTTCCATCTGTTCCAATTCAAAATACTTAAATAATAAATGGGAAATATTCTTATATTCTCAAAGCCATCATTAGACATGCTGTAGAATTTCCCAGCAATAGAATTTTGTCTGAAACTGTCTGACTCAGTATAAATCAAGTGAAATGTACAAGGCATTTTTCCTATAATAGTTTATGATTAAGTTTTAGGCAGTTGGGGGTGTAGCTCAGCAGCAGGGTCTCACCCAGCACGTATCAGGCCCTAGGTTAGATCCCCAGCCGCACACATACAGGTGCGCAAGTGTGCGCATGTGCACAAACTCACACACACGCACACATGCACACACGCACAGAGAGAGAGAGAGAGATCATTAGCTTCTGATATAATAGCATGTTTAAAAGTCAACATTTTTTTTCTTTTTTTGGTACCAGGGATCAAACTCAGGCCTTGTGATTGCCAAGCAGGCCCTGTGCTGCTGACCTACACCCCAACCCAGTCAACTTTTGATAATAAATGTTTATTTAATGTTTTTCCACAAAGCATGAAAACTGAAAACTCTAATATGATATTAAGCTTGGACATACTTTTATGTAAAAATGGACTGTACTCATTAAACCAAACATAATGATTTATTTTACTTTTTTGCCTTAGACTATCTCTTTATATGACTTGTCCTGGGTGTTAATATCTAGAAAATATGTTAGTTATATTACTTTTAGTTTTCCTATCCAGGTAGAGATATATATAGAAATTTTATTTTTTTAATTTAATTTTTTGCCATAATTTAAATGTACATAATGATCACATTTATCAAAGAGAATTTATATCTGTACATGGTATATCTTGATACCTCTTTTTCTCCCAATTCTTTTCCCTCCCTTCAACACTCCCTCTTTATTTACAGAAGCTTTGTTTCCATTTTCTTCCTTCTTTTCTCATTTTTCCTTTGCCCTCCCCCGCAGTTTCCTTCTCCTTTTCAATAATTTCTTCCTGTTTCATGTTATCCATTGTACATTTTGATCTTTATTTAACCTTTCAGTTTCACACACCAGAGAGACAATGCAATATTTACACATGTGTGTCTGATTTATTTCTTCAGAGTGTGGTCTTCAGAGTATAGTCTTGAGTTCAATTCATTTAGCTGTAAATGTCTCGAGTTCATCTTCCTTTATGGCAGAGTAGTGTTCCATTTACTAAAAAATGACATCCATTCATCAGTCAATGAGCATTTGGGTTGTTTCTGAGATTTAGCTATTACAAGCTGTGTCACTATAAATAGGGAGATTTCTTCTGGTTTCAAATGAATTTAGAAATGTTCTCTCTAGTTCTCTGAGGGGTGAGAATGGTATTTTGATTGGGACTGTATTAAATTTGTATAATAATTTTGGAAGTATGACCATTTTTACTATGTTGGTTCTTCCACCTCAAGACCAGGGGGTAATTTTCCATCTTCTGATATACTCTTCAGTCTCTTTTTCAGAGTAAGGTAGTTTTCAATATATAGGTCCTTTATTTTCTTTGTTAAATTGGTTCCTAAGTATCTCATTTTTTCAATGCTACTAGGAAAGATATGGTTTCCTAATTTTTTTCCCAGTAAGTTTGTCATTTGTGTGCAAGAAAGCTATTGGTTTTTTGAGTGTTGACTTTGTACCCAGCTATGCTATTGAATTTGGTTATTAAATTTAGAAGCTTTTTAGAGTATTGTGGGTCTTCTATGTAGAGAATCAAGTCATCTGCAAATAATAATTTAACTTCTTCCTTCCCTATCCTTTTTTTTTTCAAAATTTCTTTCTTGTCTAATTGCTCTGATTAGTGATTCCAGAACTGTATTGAATAGGAATGGTGATAGGGGACATCCTTCTCTTTTCTTGACTTTAGAGATAAGACTTTCAATTTTGCCCACACATAGCTTTATCAGATTGAACTAAAATGCTTCTATTCCAATTTTCTGTAGCATTTTTATCATTAATTGGTGTTGGACTTTGTCAAATAATTCTTTTTAATTTATTGAGATGATCATGAGATTTTTAGCTCTGGATTTGTTGATATATCCATTTTTTGATTTGCACATGTTGAACCATCCCTAGGATAAGTCCTACTTGGTCATGGTGAGTATACATACACACACACACACACACACACTATATATATATATATATGTATGTGTATATATATATGTATATATATACACATACATATATATACACATACACACACACACACACACACACTATATATATATATATAGTTAGGATGGAGAAGAGCCCTTGAGTTCTTGCCTACTCACATCTGGGCTCTTGTGCACTGGATTAAAGAACAGCCCGCCATCTACCATGTGTATTTTCAAAGATAGATAAATCTGTTACAAAAGAGAATGTAGCCACTGACATTTAAAACTCAAACAATAAATTGAAAAACACATTAGACACCACTGAAAGAAAAGGTATTAGCAAGTTTAACAACTATGAAGAATAGGAAAAAAAATTCAGTACTCCCTAAAAGGAGGACCAAGAAGGATACTGGAGAATTGAGAAATTATATTCACATTAATGTTTCCTTTCACAAAGATAAAAATCTGGTAAGACCTCTCATGCTGTGTTGATTAAAAAAAAAACTATTGATTTCAAAGGTACCAAATTTCTAAAGCATCCAATTCACCAAAGTGTAGAAAGTCGTATGAATAGTGAAACTGTGATTTCCCAGTACTGTTGTGTGAAAACAACTAGTGTTAAACAAAATTTAGGCAAATCAATTACTGAGTACCCTGGTAAACCTTATTTTTGAATGGAAAAAGTAACTAATAATGTTCTTGGCACGAACTAAATTAAATGAGATAAATTACAGAAAAGTCTTGGGATATTTGAGAAGAGGGGGAAATAGTTTATATCCTGGTCCCAAGAGAAGTATGTATTGTAGACTCTGCTAATTTTAAAAAGTCACTTAATCTGTTATTTCTAGGCTTAAGGAATTGGAGAATGAAGCAGTAGGGGGGTGATAGGCTGCATCCACTACTTATATTGAGTCCCCCCGAAGAAATATGGTTGCTTCTTGCTTTCAAGATGAAGGAAACATCCAAGTTCATGAAATACAGTCATAGTGCTGGGGTAGTTCTGAAGTTCAAATAGTTCCAACAGCTGGTCTGCTGTCCTCAGCAGTGGAACAAAAAATTAAACAGCACATGCCTTCCCTGTTTTTATAAAGAGGTTGTAAAAAGCCAGATGGCAAAGGAAACTGGGCATAATGAGGCAAAAAAGAGAAGAACATTTGTTTATTTCTATAATTATTTATGCTATAAATAGAGGAATCTCTTAATTACTATACAGTTATTTGAGGAGAAAATGGAGAGTTACAATAGCAAAAGGATCAAAGAGATTTCCACTAAACACTTTGGTCCATAAAATGTTAAGCAGCTTCTCATAAGAGTAATTTTTGTGCAACTTTCAGACTTTAATACCTGAAATACAAAGCTATATATTTTATCTTTTACTTCACTCTTACAACCTCTAATGGGGGTGCCAATAATCAGTGAGATAAAGTTGAAGAACTGAATATGCTATTCCCCAAATTTGTGTTGAACTTTACACCAAAAGTACAACCAACTGTGTCAGGGCTAAGCTTTCAAAACTAACTTGACTATACTTCGTTTCTGAAAACACTTCTTCTTAAAATTTCTACACCTTGTCTGTGAAGAATATCCAGATCAATGCACAGAGCTCTGATGGTATCTTCGAGTGTGATTATTAGATACCAGTGTGTGAACAACCTCCACCCAAATGTGCAGCGTGCAAGAGTGAACAGGCTCAGGGAACATGGCCTTTTTTATGGTGAATACTTTGCTCAATAAATACTTGTTTAAATAAAAATTTAGTCAGTGTCCTTTAAATTTCTACTGTGTATATATAATACTTATTTAAATGAATTTGTTTAGAAAATGTCTCATGGAAATTGCAAAAAAGAGGAAAGAGGGAGTAGAGAAACATTTTGTTCAAAATATTGTCTGCTCGAATACATCCCCGATCAGGACTGCAGGCTTAGCCTCTTGACCTGATCCGCTCAGTGAAACATAAGCTCTCGATGACAGAGAGCTGCGGGCTGACAAGCTGCTGCAGGACCCTGCCATTACCCTTTTCCCTCTGTCACAAAAAGAAGTACTCTCTAAAAAGGGGCTGCTTCGGTAGCCCACATCCTAGAGCAAATAATTCAGCCTTACAGGCTGCCTGAGCCAACTACCATAGGCGGAGTGGATTCTAAGTGAGAGAATGTTTTATAAAACTATCTCTCATAGTTCTTGGTTCTGGAAAGTCCTAAATCAAAATGAAAACAGATGCGATGCCTGAAGAGTAACCACTACCTCATTTATAGACAATAGCCATCCTCTTGCTATGTCTTCTCATGGCTTGAACGACAAGAAGTTTCTTGTAGGTCTCTTATATAGGGGGATAGACCCCATTTGCAAGAAATTTACCATCAAACCTTGACCACCCACCTGAGGTTCTACCTCATGAGTCGCTCACATTGGTGATCAGGGTTTCATTTGTTGGCAAAGGCAACGAAGAAGACAAATAAGGTGGTTACACCTGGTTTATATGAAAATGTGGAGGGAAGATGAAATACAGCCTGCTGTTAATCACTAAGGTATTGGGTTTGTTTGTTGTTATAAAGTAACCCAGGAAAAGCTTATTCATTCAGAGAGAGGTCACTAAGTGCACTCTACTTACTGATGTGTACGATCCAGTTGTGTAGAACAATGATGAAATCATATAATGTAGACCTCGAAGGGAACGTGGTAATCATATAAATTAACACTCATCTTATGAATGTTAAGTGAGAGACCCAGAAAAGCATTTACAGATGCATAACTAATGGCAGGCCAGAGCCTGAATATGAATTTACTGACCCTTTTTACTTAATAATTGTTGCTCAGTAAAAATATTTATTTTTCAGCTAAGTTAAAGGTAAGGAGAATAGATGAGAAATTATGAACATGTATAAAATCATTAACGTATCACCTATGAGAAAAGTTATTACTGCTAACCTGCAGCTGAGTTGTTCATGGTGATGTGTGATTTGTTCAGAACTAATTGCATTTTCTGTTTGCATTCAAAACTACAAATTTGAGACCATCTGACCAGACATAATTACTTTTACAGTTGATCTCTGGGTAAAGCAAAATGAACTATAAACAACCTCATTAGCGCTCCGTTCTCAGTAATTTGCCTAAAGTATACTTATGTACAAGTTTCAAAGAATTTTAAATATAGAGAAAAGATTCATCCATCTGGAAATTATCAAGAAAATAACATGGAGAACCAAAATACTGTACACAACAAGGTTAATTTAGGTTACTGAGCAACAATTCCTGCTTCTACAGATTTTAGTTGCAGTTTAAATGTTAATTGAAGTTGTAAGCAGTTTTAATTAGGAGAAGCAGAAAGATAAAATGGGTAGGTGATTATGTAGAGTGATTTTCTTGCTAAAACTTCTTTCCAAATCCCTAATTTGTAGTGTTTGCTTTACTTCCACCATGGCTGATTTTAAACTAGCAATCCTATATTAACTTAAATGGCTTGTGAAATTTCTGTTTGTCTCTTGGTCTTTGGGAGCTGATCTGAAATTTAGAACTGATTTCACTCCAGTGACGAAGATGAAAACAGATGTCATATGTTAGAATCAGATTTCTGCTGCTGGAGTGAGAATTTAGATTACCAAGGAGAGGAAGCTCAAGTGATCCATGTGATAACCGCCAGAAGCATCAATGTGAACTTGCGTTTAGACACAGATTTATGTACTAATGTATTTGTATACACACAAAGGGAGCATAATTCCCTACTGCTTAGATTTGAGCTGCACACAGTGACTTCATTCCTCAGAAGACTTTATAGGAAGAGGAAAAACTAACTGTGTAGTAGAGAAACAAGACAAATGCTGCCTCCCAGGTTATAGTCACTGATGTGACCCAGTGATGATGATGACAGTGAACCCTGTGGCCTTCGTCCCAGCTCCCCATAGCTTTAGTCTTACCATGAGAAAAACATCGAATTAATTCCAGTAATGGGAGACCCAAAAACACGCCTGACCAATGTTCTTCCAAGCTGCTGATCATACACAACAAGGAAGACCTGAGAAATTGCCCCAGCAGGAGGAACCTAAGCCCACACGACAATGAGACACAGTGTGGTACCTTGAGTGAGATACTGGGACAGAGGTAGGAAAAGAATGTTAGGTAAAAACAAAGGGAGATGAAAAATCTATTCATTAAATATTCAAAACTATTCATTAACATTAACTTTAATTAATGAATAAACCTTCATCAACTTTAGTTAGTAAAGTGTATCAATATTGATTTATGAATTGTAATAAACCTACTGCGTTAATGTAAGTGGTCAACAATAGTGGGATATATTATAAGATCTTTACTGTCCTTCAACTTTTAAGTAAATCTAGGACTATTCTAAAATAAAATATATTGTTAAACATACAATGATTTAATAGTTACAAATATTTCAAGATATCTTAAAAAGGAAGGTTCCTGGAAGTATTGTAAAAATATCACCATTAATTTATCCATTTCACAATTTTCTTGGAGTGCACTGAGAAGACACTAGCCATTGGCTTGAGATCGATCTTTTGGCAAATCACTCATGGATGCTACAGCCGTGTCCTATGCTCTCATAGGTGAATGTAAATAAATCAACACAAAAGTAATGTTTTTCAGCTTTGATGAAGTACAGGTGAATTATAGACAGTGAGAGTCAATCTAATGTGAATAGAAAATAGTGTAGAAAATGGTGATATTCTTATTTTCATTCATTAAAAAGATAAAACTGGGTTTCTCAGACATTTCCCACAAATCAGCAATCATACTGAAAACTGAATTAAAACTATGACTTTTCTTATCTGATCAAATTTCAAAATTTGACAAGACCATGAATGGTAATTTTAGAAAACTACCAAAAATTAAGGAAGTACACCTTATGCAGAAATTTTTTTGCCCATAAAAAATATTAAAGGAAAAACTAAAATGAGTTTTGTGTAGGATGTAGGAAAGTCAATAATTTTCAGAAATATAGACCTTTTCCTGCAAACTAAGAAGATAATTATCTTAATTATAAGAAGCACAGATGCCTTTTTTGTGCACTAATAATTATATATGTACTTCGCTACATGGTGATTTAAACATACTACTTTTCATGGTGAATATAAAAGTTTTATACTTTTCTACACAGAATTTTGAAGAGTAGGTGATTACTTCCTAATAGATCATCATGCTTTTCTGGCATGTGAAGAAAATTCAGTTATTTCTCCATAAGGGTTTTAAGGTTTGATGAATTAGAATATTTTAATTTTATTGCTTTTATGCTTTTAAGTGGATGAGAAAGGATTTATTCTTTTGAAAAACTCAATTCAGCCAGCCGTGGTGGCTCATGCCTGTAATCCCAGCACTTGAGAGGCAGAGACAGGAGAATTACTGAGTTCGAGGCTTGCCTGGGCTACATAGTGAGCTGAGGGCCAGCCTGAACTACAAAGCGAGACCCTGTCTCAAAAAAAGAAAAAAAAACTCAATTCAAATTTAGTTATTCAATAATTGCTGATGGATTCCAAAATACTGGATGTCTCTCAATGCTTTTAAGCTCTTCAAATAATTCTAATGAATGATTTTACCAATGCATGTTTAATTTACATGCCATGACTATGATTTTTATCTGAGTTAAAAATCATTATTTGTAAATTAATCTGGATGTGGTGTTTTCATATCATATTTCAAATAAATATTCAATTTATTCCTGAAGTTGTGTTAGACTAGTGAAATAGAGCTTGATTTCAAGGTTATTCTAATATGGTAGTTTCTTTAACACTCTTCACAAAAACTTTGTATCAAGATTTTGAAGTTTAATATGAACTTATTTCAAATAGTCTCAAAATAACCTGGCATGGGACAGTCACACCAAAAGACATTTCTCTTAATATATCAAAGGCAAAAAATAATAGCTCCCTTTGAATTATTAAAATTCAACTGTCTTGTGCATTAGGACCAATTCTACAAAACTGTGGAACAGGTGTGAAAATAAACAGCAAGGTATAGGAGCAAATTCGTTACACAAGGGGAAAGTCTACCCGCTGAGCAGCATGAAGTCCATGGCATTCCAGTACCGTATACCTCGGGTCATGTGTCCCTAACCAGAAGGACACAAAAAGGCCAGGACGTTCTTCGACTAACAACATAAATAGTAACTCCTTTTTCTTATATTTGAGGAAAGATATTTCAAAGTACAAAAGAAAAAAACCTAACATGGTATTAATTCCAATTAATATGTGATTAAAACCTAACTTCCTGTGTTCTTATGAGTGGAGCCAAGTACTAAGGTCTTTAGACCTCGTCATTTCGTGGTTCAAGTCCCAGTTCCACCAGTAACTGCCGTACGTCCTTGGGAAAGTTAACAAGCCACTCTGTCCCTTGGTTTCATCAGCTTGAACATAGAATTAATGATAAGTTCTGTTTCCTGGGAGGACAGTTAGATATTCAGGTGGGAATAAAGCTCATGAATCTCAATATGTTTGAAAGGATGTAGATAGATTTAAATAAACTTAAAGTTAACTTTTCTAATGATTCCTAGCATCATAATATAGTGGTCTCTCAGTAAAGATTTCTTGTAAAATGCAGTTGCTGTTCGTCTGCACTTGAAATAGAGAGTTTGTTAAAATTATAGGCTTTTCAGAGCCACGCCAGACACCCTAGATATGTGTGGCTGGACTTGAGAGGGGCATTTTAAAGAACAGTACCAGCTTTCTGAGGTGCATCAAATTTTGAGATATACTGGTACAGATATTTGCATCTTGGTTCTCTAAAATGGAAAATGTGGGTGATTGATCGTGGTCTCATCTTACAGGGTTATCGGAAGAAATAAATGGAATATATATCCCATATTAAATATTTACTACCATGTGAGCCATTTTGATCATTACATATACTTGTATTTACTTGGCTAGAACACAGGATTTACATTAAAAGCCGTAATGGAAAGTGTGGAAAAGAAGGCTGCTACTTGGTTCCTGGAAGCTTTAAACTTGGGTTAAAAAAAAAATAAGTCAGTTTAACTAGTCTACACCAATTTGATTGGAAAGACAAACATGTTAACACAGACAAAAGCCAACCTGCTTTAAAAAAGAGTAAAGTGAAGCTTCAAATTGACTTCTTCAGTTACATAATTAATAATATATTCTACTGGGGAACAAAATCCTGGAAATATGAATGTTTGCTTAGAGTTTACCAGTGACATCCCCTACTCAGGCAGAGAGAATACCAAGAGTGTGCATGTGGTTGTCTGTTTGTAGTTATTATGATGCCCCAAAAAGCACATTGATTCTTTAGAGTATCTTAAAAGCAAGCTGTAGGGATTGGAATATATAAGCCATCAAAACAACAGAGTTCTTTGCTACAAAATGTGCATCACTTCATCTCAGTATTACACATCTCTTCTCCACCTTCTGTTGCGTGAGGCTCTCTGTAAGTTTTGAGGCAGGTGAATAAGTATTTAAATAACAATTCTGTAACAAATTTACTTCTGAAAAACGTGTATGTCTGTGGGTGTAATTACAGTCACTTTACAAGCATCTGTTTAAACTTTGACCTTTTTCTGTACTTATTTCCAATGAACTACTTACACCCCTTACTTCTGTGTCCACGCAAGCTCTGATATATGCTCAGCTGTAATTCTATAGCTCACATCCGCACGAGTGCAGCCACGGAGAGCAAGCCAGGTCACACAGCACTGAGTGTGAGTGCCGAGACCTCTTGTTCACCGGCAGCTGCTCCGTGCTCACCGTTTTGATATTCAGATTCCACAGACACAAATCCCAGGGCCCTTTGACAAGCGCACACTCTCCCTGTCTTCCCTTTAGACGTGTCTACTGGCTCTCGTAGACACACAGTCCAGACACTTGGTCTCCTCCGACTTCCTATATTGCCACATACCCTACGAGATTACCACAGGAACGTGGCTCTTGTTTCTATTTGCAAAAATCAGTGCCTTCATGTATAGACAGAACTACAGAAGCATTTTTGGCAAAAAAGGATATTTTGAACTATCATCCTTCAGAAACCTCTGAGACTACCTCTTTGATAGGAAGACCAAATGTTGCAATCCCGAATTCTTCAAAAGTGAAAATACAGGGTGCATTAAAAAATGCCATAGGGCCGGAGATTTAGCTCAATGGTTCCAGCACCTGCCTAGCAAGCCCAAGGTCCCTGGTTTGATCCCCGTTAACCACATACAACAATACTGGCCGTTGTGGCTCATGCCCACTGGCAATCAGTAGCACATACCACAAATTCCAGGCATGGCAGCTCAAGCCTATAATCCCAGCACTCAGGAAGCAGAGGCAGGAGGATTGCTGAGCTCCAGGTTTGCCCTGACTACATAGTGAGCTCAGGGCCAGCCTGAACTACAAAGTCAGACCCTGTCTCAAAACAAACAAACAAACAAACAAACAAACAAAAAACAGAACTTAGTAATAAAAACTTCCTTTTCAAAGGTATCCGATATCAAGTGCCAAATCTGTTTTGTAACATTACAAAGATGACAAAATAACTTTGTCTAATTGACCATTTCATTCTCCTGCTCACCACTAAGGGTGTTACATTTTTCTTGGTACCTAAATTAGTAGAAACTGCGTAATAACACATTTGACTGTTCACATTGACCAATATCCCCGATGTGTTTTACACAGGACATTTTTTGACACCAAACAGAAATAAATACTTTTGGGGGAAATTGTAATTTACAGAGCATACAACGTTCTGAACTATCTGCAAAAAGTACACTAAGCCAGAAATAAACCTGGAAGAGTGGCAAAAGTTTCCTCCACAGGAAAGGCTTACTCTTGATGGAGAGGAGCAGTGGGACGGTGAAGTAGACGATGAGAAGAGAGTCGATTCTCGGAAGCTCCATGGTCTTATGTAGGGAATATCCTTGGTGCCTGGCTATGGCCTGTCCCAGACTCAGGGAGAGGCAGGTGCTTCCGAGACCCAGGCTGCCATCTCCGCCCTCCCTCCCTTAGGGCTTCTCTCAGAGATTCAAACCCAAAAAGCAGTTGTGCCTCTTAGCATCTTCCTCACACAGGAGGATGGGGTGAATTTTCAAACCCGGAACAGATTTTGAGGGCCTGGACTGGATTCATCACCCCTGGGGTTCTGCTCCTACTTGTCCTCTGTTACTCATGCCTTCTGTCAAGGACAGGGGTTCTCTTGGCATCTGCACCGGCTCTTAATGGAGAAATTAATTTCTCGTGTCAGTCTTGGCACACAATCGTTACGACTGGCAGCTTTCAAAGGGACACTCCACATCCCTGTGTATTTACATTCGATCATCTGCAAAACACAATTCACGGACAAGGAAAGGTTTCTGTGCCGAAATCCTTCTCTCACAGTTCAGGCAGATCTGCTGTTCCTACGATAAGCCAAGGTAGGAAACCTACCTGTGCTATCATATAAGATAGAGAGAGTCCAGGAGATTTAGGCGAGTTTTTCCCTACAATCCCACAGCCCGTTCTACACCCTGCTGATGATACAATAGCCTCTGGGATTTCTTGAAGTTTTGTTTCATCATATTTGATCGCTGTAAATATTTCCTTATTTTAAGAATATGCTTATTGTAAAATACCGTAATAATGTTTTCAAATTGCTCCTCATTTATCATATTTGATCAATGCGGATGTTTCCTTTTTTAAAAATAGACATTTGAAATACTACATTAGGTTTCCTTAAGTTGTTCAACACTTCATGGAAATATCTGCTAGTCCAAATTATTGTCTGGTTAGTATTATTTCTAATACAGGGCCTTTTCTATCAGTAAAACTTGTCATGTGCTTTAAAATATAATTTATAATAAATATTTTGTGCAAATTCTATGGGTCTATAGAATGTTTAATTATATGATTTTTATTTTCAGGTCTTTATATTTCCTGCTCATGTATATAAGTGGAGCATAGTATTTCAATAGGCAGGTTTTATTGTTTTGACAATGATATTATCTGACCTACCTTTAGTGTATTTTACTCGCACAGGTAGGACCTATATTTAAATTATTTTAAGGGTGGGTGCCATTGAAGTCTACCTACATGTAGGCCTGATTATTTGGGAGGCTCAGGTAGGCTGGTCACTTGAGCCTGTAAGTTTGAGACCAGCCCAGAGAAGACGTAAAACTCTATTACAAAAATTATTAAAGTAATTGTTTGCAGCATTCATGAAATTTTTTTGTACAAGAACACATATTCACTTTTATTTTTCATTTGTTTAAATTCTGGAAGGGTACACCATCACATGGATTCTGTGTCCAATGCCCTTATCAGGAAGGTTGGTTTGAAATTTGGGCCCTAGTTACCTGACCCCAGATCACGCTGGTTTGGTTTGACTTGCACCTGGTGTCCCTGTGTTGTTTATTTTGCTTTGTGCACGTGAGCACATCACTTACCCGAGTAGAATTCAGCTTCATCTCAGGTATAAACTCCTTCAAGCTGTGTGTTCCTGTTGGTTCTAGAGACCCTGCTTATAGCCGCAAAAATTTCTTTGTACTCACAGACTGCTGGACTTCTTTTAGAAGTCCTGTTCCCAGAAGGCCTCAGGAGGCTGCAAGATGGTGGAAGGACCATGAAAATTACTTACAGATTTTTCTAGATATTTTTGTTATGAAAATAATAAGCTGGAGTCCTTTTTTTTGGGGGGGGGCGGTGCTGGAATTGAACGCTGAGCTAAATTTCCAGCTCTCTTTTTAATGTTGAGAAGGAGCTTTCCTTTTGAGATAGGGTCTTTCTATGTCACTAAGCTGCCTCAGCTGGACTTTGAAGATTGTATTGCCTCAGCCTTCGAGATGCTGGGATTACAATGTATGCCCATCCCCCTACTTGGAAAATTTAA
The DNA here is from genome assembly GCA_004025085.1 of Thryonomys swinderianus. Taxonomy (NCBI): domain Eukaryota; kingdom Metazoa; phylum Chordata; class Mammalia; order Rodentia; family Thryonomyidae; genus Thryonomys; species Thryonomys swinderianus. Next base: position 21,358 of record PVIC010014991.1, read on the forward strand.
CCCAATATAATTTTAGACAACAGGGGTGTTATTATTATTGTTTTATTTTTTTTTTGAGGTGAAGGTCTTGCTATGTTGCCTAGGCAGGGCTAGAGTCAGAATCTTCCCATCTCGGCCTCCTGAGTGGCTAAAATAATAGGCATGTACCACCAAGCCCAGTTCTACTCCAGTTATTAACTCTTTGCTCTAATCCCTGAGTTTTACCATCTGGAAACTTGAGATGCAGGGCAATTTGAGTGTATTTTCGCAATTACTTGCTAAGTTAGTACTGTTAGTCCCCCATCTCCCTATTAATTTCTAGAATACTATACCTTCAATAAACCCATGGTTTCCATTGCTCTCTTTATTGCTATATCCCTTTATGACTTCCGCAAGAATCTCATCTAGAAAGTCTACACTAAAAATCAAGTCCCTCTTCCATCTTTCCTGAAAGTCTAAGGAGGCTTTCACTATGGACTTGGTGTCTAAGCAAGCTAGGGATCACCTGTACAAACCACTGGTAAACTGAAGCGATGACTGGCTCCAGACACAGCAGCTCCTTATAACAGAAGATTGCTGCTAAGGTGTGTTTCATGATGAGTGTTACAGTCAAAGAAATGCAAAGTTATGATGTTTTCAAAAGCAAAATTATCAAAGGAACTAAGTAGATGGGCAAATGTGCTACACAAAGAATGTTTGCAGAGATTATGTACACTGAATTTAAATGTAGAGATTGAGATCAAAGCCATTAAAATTTAATGAATCTTCTACTATGTGCTATATAGTTGAAAAATCCTTGATAAAAAGTGTAATTTTCTTTCTTTTCTTGGTACCAGGGATCACACTCATGACCTTGCAGTTGTGAGGCAGCAGCCAGAACCACTGAGCTAAAACCATGGCCGAATGATATAATTCTCATACTAGCTGAAATTTCAAATATACTCTGATCTGAATGTTTGTCTCAAAATTCATGTTGAAACTTGATCTCCAATGTGATAGTATTAAGAGGTGGAGTCTTTGAGAAAACGATTGAACAATCTGGGCTCCATCCTTGTGATGTGTATGAATACCCACCCTCCCACCACGGGTATGAGGCCCCATCCGCAAGGAGCAAAGCCCTCACCAGACGCCAAGCTACTGGTTCCTTGACCTCAACTAGACAACAGCAGATGGGAATCTCAGAAACTAGTGAGAAAGGTGTTGTTGTCTACAGGAGAAACGAGGGCAGGGACAGAAAAGCAGGGACCATGGGAACTACAAAGAAAAACCCAAGTAACAGTAAAGTAGATCCATCTTGGGGGATAAAAGAGTAGGAACCTATTCTTCCCACATTGTGAACTCTGTCTTGGGTGCTGATTATAAATAACCTCACAAGGGATATACACAAAGGCTTCTGTTTCTCAGGAAGAGTCTTACTTCTGCAGAACTAAAGAGATTTTCTTCCCATATACTTCTTTTTTTTTTTTTTTTTTTTTTGCTTTTTTGGAGACAGGGTCTCGCTTTGTAGTTCAGGCTGGCCCTGAGCTCACTATGGTGCCCAGGCAAGCCACTGCGAACTCAGCAATCCTCCTGTCTCTGCCTCCCGAGTGCTGGGATTACAGGCATGAGCCACCACGTCCAGCATTGTGGTATGCGGTGTTGATTGTTGGTGGGCGTGAGTCTTCACGCCCAGCATTATATGTGGTTACCAGGGATTGAACTCAGGTCCTTGCGCTTGCCAGGCAGGTGCTGGAACCACTGAACTAACCCTCCGGCCCTTCCCATATACTTCTAAAACGTTTTCCAAGTGTTTAATATTATATTCTGTGGACTAGGAGAATAGAGGAAAGAAAGTGGAAAAAATAATTTTCTCCCACTCAAAGTAAAAATTTAAATATAAAAACATGTTCTTCAAAGTGCTAAAATCTTATTCCATATCTAACTGATGCCCTTATGTTCACTGGGCATGAAGGAAAAAAAGGAAATGAGATTTAAATGCACTCCAATTGTAAATAATATATTTTCATAACACAAGTTAATGGGATTGTGGTATTTCCATGCACATGTACACCACGAATTCATCACGCCCACCCACACTGCTTTTCTTCTGTCTCACAGTCTGCTTCCCTAAACTCTCCTCCCAGTCCCTAGCAGATCCTCTTAGCCTTTCAAATTTCAGGTTTATCAAACTTAAATACTAGACTATCTATTAACATGGATATCCATAGACCATAATCTACTGAGCATAAATAGATAATAGCTTTTTAAATCTACAGACAGAAACCAAAAGTATTCCATATATGATGCTGAAGCCCATGAAAGAACTCTGGGTTAGAAATACATATTTGTATAATGATGAAATCCAAAGTTTTTTGGAGAAATGACAACACTCAGGAGATAAGAGTGAATTATTATTTTTTTTTTTTGAGGCAGGGTCTTGCTTTGTAGTTCAGGTTGGCCCTGAGCTCACTACGTAGCCCAGGCAAGCCTCGACCTCAGCAATCCTCCTGCATCTGCCTCTTGAGTGTTGGGATGACAGGCATGAGCCACCATGCCCAGCACTGTGGTATGTGGTATTGATTGCTGGTGGGCGTGAGTCACCACGCCCAGCATTGTATGTGGTTACTGGGGATCGAATTCAGGACCATTGCACTTGCGAGGCAGGTGCCGAAACCACTGAGCCAAATCTCTGGCCCAAGAGTGAATTATTTTTTAAAAAAATAAATGAGTAATACTTATCTATGTCAGCAGATGTGGAGAAATAAGATTATGAAGAGCTAAGTCCTGAAGAGAAAGAGAATTCAGGGAAGATTGTTTCTTGGAAGGCTGATAAAGGAGCTTCCTAAAAAACAGTGATTAACTGGGTCATCTACTATTGACAAGTCAAATGACAGTTGTGAACTGGCTGCTGATTTGGTGGCACAGAAGTAACCACTAACTTCGATTAGAGAAATTTCAGTGTTAAACAGAAAATATCAGGAGAAAAAAATGCTTATAGAAAGATAAACACAAAGAATTGTGTTGTAAGGGAGCAAAATTTGGGATACAGTGACACAATAAGCAGATGATAAACATAGAATTAGGATTACTATTAACAGTATTCTATAATAATGTATATATAATATTCACTGCACAGTATGTAACCATTTCATAGAAAAATATAACCATCATAATGTATGACACTATATATGATATCATAGATGAGATTTATTATTATTATTGAATATAGATGAGATATATTATTATTGAATATTATAGGATGCCTTATTACAGAGCACAGAATATTAACATAATGATTCCATAATCAAGGAAAATTGCCAGTTCTCTCCATTATTCCACAACAAGTCAAGTCAAGGGAATTGTTTCATGATCTGTATTTTTATCAGTTAATCCATATCAGTACTGGACTTGTATTTTTATCACTTAATTTGAATCAGTACTAGGAATATTAGATTTACACACCCATGAAACCTATGCTATCACCTCCAGCTTCATTGTCTCAACTGTCAGTATTGTTTTAGTTTTGCAAAAACAACTGCATTAAGTATATGTCTCTTCACTGTCTGAATATTTGGGAATCTAGGCGGTTCTTTCTATGTTCAGAATTGCTCCTAGCTAGGTCACTTTTACATATGAATGTTATAATAATAAGTGTTCTCCACTGATATGCTTTGTGACCTCTCCATAGAAGGCTCATATTGAAGCCAAATGCCATGTTCATGAAGCTTTTGATATTCCTGATAATTTTCATAATATGCCTTTTAATCTTTTTAACTTTGAAATTTATAGCAATAGTACCTAATTAATAAATTAAGAAGTCAGGTGTGGTAGCTCACACCTATGATCCCAGCACTCAGGAGGCAGGAGGATTGCATGAGTTTGAGGCTAGCCTGGGCTACATAATGGGTTCAGAGCCAGCCTGAACTACAAAGTGAGACCCTTTTCTCACAAAACTAAAATAATAAGAAGAAGAAGAAATAAGAAAAAGTTTCATGATTTATTCTGAGCAATCTATTTGTTTTGTAACCATTGATTAAACATTGTTTAAATTTTTATTGTTTGAATCCTATATCAGCATTTAATACCTGTGAATACATCTTAATCAGTAATAAGATCCATATTAAAAGTCACCTACTGAGCTGGGCATGCTGGCCCATGCCTATGATCTCAGCACTCAGGAGGCTGAGGCAAGAGGATTACTGGATGTTCAAGGCCAATCTGGAGTATATTATGAACTCAAGGCCAATCTGAACAACATAATGAGATGATGTCTCAAAAAAAAGATAAAATAATATTCATCTACCTTTCCGAGTCTCATAAACTCGCAGATATGTGGTCAATGCTGTCATAGCTGAATCCTTACCAAATTTATTGCTCTTATAATCTAACATCAATTTCAAAAACTTGGCCAGACTGGTGGCAAACATCTGTAATCCCAACACTCAGGAGGCTGAGGCAGGAAAATTGTCTTGAGTTTGAGGCCAGGTTGAGCTACATAGTGAGATCGTGGCTAGCTTGGACTATATAACAAGACTCTGACTCCAAAAAAAAGGTCAAAAAATTTTAAATGTAAGCAATCACCTTATTACTACTGTACAGTAACTTCTAAGGACCAGCCTGAGTCTGAAATCCATTAGGCATTTAATGTTTTACTGGCCTTTTCTCTTTTAGTGTTCTTTACATTGGAAGTATTTACTGCACAATTCTGAGTTTGGCTTGAAGCACATGTATCTTTTATTTTACTGTTTTATTTATTTGTTTGTTTGTTTAGACAGGGTCTTGCTTTGTAGTTCAGGCTGGCTCTGAGCTCACTATGTAGCCCAGGCAAACCTCGAACTCAGCAATCTTACTCATGTAATCCCGAGTGCTGGGATTACAGGCGTGAGCCACCATGCCTGGCACTGTGGTATGTAGTACTGATTGCTGGGGGACATGAGTTACCATGCCCAGCATTGTTGTATGTGGTTACCGGGATTGAACTCAGGACCTTGCTCTTGTGAGGCAGGCACTGGAACCACTGAGCTAAATCTCCAGCTCTATTTTACTGTTTTATAAAAAGTAAGCTGAGACCGATTAAGTAATTAAAATGATCTAAAATCAAATTTGGCTAATTCCAGAACCTAGATGCTTCACTCATTTGTATTCTGGTTTTGTAGACTTTGTAATTACTGTATTTAGTTTGCTAATTTTTTTTTTGAGACAGGGTCTCGCTTTGTAGTTCAGGCTGGCTCTGAGCTCACTATGTAGCCCAGGCAAGCCTCAAACTCAGCAATCCTCCTGCCTCTGCCTCCCGAGTGCTGGGATGACAGGCGTGAGCCACCACACCCAGCACTGTGGTATGTGGTATTGATTGCTGGTGGGCGTGAGTTTCCACGCCCAGGATTGTATGTGGTTAAGGGGGATTAAACTCAGGACCTTGTGCTTGCGAGGCAGGCGCCAGAACCACTGAGCTAACCCTCCGGCCCTAGTTTGCTAATTTTATAACAGATGAGTGGTAAGTCCTTTGCAGATGAGAAAATTGGCAGTGCTCAGCTTTGTCGTTTGCAGCAAAAATACAGCTCAGGCATCTTAGTCATTCTTTACAACATGCTTTTTATATGATAGCATTTTTTTCAGTAAACAAGTTTTTTCTTTATTCAGTTTATTGGTATATTTTAGATAAACATTATGATCATATTCATGATTGAGAATTTGTATCGGTACATGACATAGCTTAGGAAAAAAATAAGGCAGTATATTTCTTTGAAAATTGTGCCATTTTGGAAAATAGCCATTAAATACACATTTATAATGCAAGTACGAAAATGTCTTTCTAGACAGAAAATGTATGATTTTGATTGACACTCATATAGTTTTCTTCTTGGTGTCGTAACATTGAAAAGTGGGAATATTTACAAGGGTTATAACAACTGTAATTCCCAAAGACTTAATATCAGACTATATCACAACGCATATGAACTGGAGGGTCAGGACATCATTCATGGGACAGAGTCCTGTGGTGGTTGTTGTTTCAGGGTTTCAGAGTTTAAATGTTCTTTAACATGCAAAGTTCCACTGAGCGTTTTTGCATTTTAAAGAGCAAACAAACTGATTCAGATAGATGCTGTCTGCTCTCCGGGGAGCTCCCGGAAGCAGTGGTGTGTGCTACAGTTCTGCGTACTTTTGATGAATTCCTCCATGGAGAACATGATTTCCCTGCCTTGCCTGGTGCTTGATATCACCAGGGAGCAATTCCACTGTCACTGATGAATGCTAGCTAGGTCAGACCTTGCCAGTGCACGTGAAAGTCTTGTGATTAGTATTCTGTACCTTCTCACTAATGAACCTTCTAATCGTGAAATCTGTCCATACTTATGATCTTCTTCTAACTCTGAGTGCCCTTGAAAGGTGAGAGAAGCTGGGAAAATTAACACTGGTGTTGCTTTAGGTTTCTTTTCCTTGAATAATGCTTTTCTAAAGTTTGGTTTATGAATTACTGCTTCAAACTTTTAGGATTAGTATGACTCTGGTCAACATTAAGACAATGAGCATCTTGATTTTACATTTCCAACGCAGAAGTTACTAATTAAAAAGCCTTTATAATCATCATAACAAGTATTTTGGAACTATTCAAGCTTCTTGAAGAAATTTGGATAGTAGAAAAGTGTGTGAGAGTATTTGTAGTATTTTCTGCTAGAAAACTAATGCAAAAAGTGTGAGCGAAATAATTAAGGGCAAAAATCAATAACATTGAATACAGAAGAGAGAAAAATCTCAGAGAAAAGTTGATTAATTGAAATGATCAATAAGTATTAATAAATCTCTGTCAGATAATATGCACAAATAAGAGAACAGCATTCTCACTACAGATCCAATTGAAACTGAAGAGAAATGACATATGCTCAGATGTATGTCTACTCATTTGCTTAGATGAAATTTACCAGTCATTTAGAATGGCGAGTCACAAAACACACACGAGGAACAGTAAGTAATGACAATAGACCTCGATGTGGTCTCAGTGCTGTGGCCCCCAAACCCGTATATGAGAGCCTAGTATCTTTTGTGATAGTATTAAAAGATGAGACCTTTACGGGATGGACAAATCCTGAGGGGCTCCACCCTTAGGAAGGGAATAGTGCCCCTATTTAAGAGCCGAGGGGGACTTCCCTGCCCTTTCCATGACCCGGGGACACAGGATGGGCTACCTGTGAAGTACAGGTTGTCATCAGGCACCAAGTCTGCTGACACCTTGATCTTGGGCTTCGTAGCCTCCCAAAGTGTAAACATACAAGACTTTGGGCTTTATAAATTGCTCGGTCTGAATAAATTAATATGTTCTATATGTATGTAATCAATAAAAATTATCTTCCAAAACTAAAAATATATCATTTAGCGGATCTTATTGTTAATTTCTACCAAACATTTAAGATAAAAAGTTAACATGAATCCCCTGCAAGAAAATAGAGAGGGAGTATTTTCTTACTGACTCTCTGAGGCCAGCACTACTCTAATGCCTACAATAAGATAATGATGTTAATTTACAAATGAGTAGTACAGAAATACATCTTATGAACATACATGTGAAAGCCTGAATAAAACACTAGCAAATTATATTTTAACAATATAGAAAGATAATTATGTTCCACAACAAAATTGGATATGTTGCAAACAACCAAGACTGGCTTATCATTAGAAAAATCAATGCAAATCACCACTTTGGTGGAGCTTATTCAAGAAAAGTCATGCTACTAAATGCAAAAAGCCCAGACTTTTACTATCATGCACAATAGACATTCCTAGAAAAATTAGAATAGAGGGTCCTCTGCCTTGGATATGGTTTGTGTATGGGCCCCAAAGACTCATGTGTTGAATTTAACACCTATGGAACTTATTATGTGATGGTCGGTCCTGATGGGAGCTTGGCTGGTGTGTCAGAGATACCTAGGAGATCAGTAATCAGTATCTTCCCCCAAAACCTCATGCGGTCATAGGTGGGGCTTTCCCAAAGTGGCTAGAGCTAGGGTGTGCGACGCTGGGGTCAAGGACACGATGTTGGGACTGACGCTCTGGTGCGAGGGTTAAGGCAGGAGCCTGGATAAAATGTAAGGGACAGAAAGAGCCGCTGTGTTCATCACTTGTCGCTTGCTCTGCTGTCTTCTGCCTACCTTGGACTGTTTCGGACCCCGAACCCCCTCTGTCATGCAGCCTTGCCTTGGAGCCAGCCAACTATGACCTACAAACTGTGAATCAAAACAAACCTTTATTCGTTTAACTTTGGGTGTTGGGAATTTTCTCAGCACTGAGAGAAGTAAGTAAGAGACATTTCCTTTTAACTAATTTTATGAAAATAACCCAGGTGATTTTGATTATTTTTCTCCAGTGTTCTTCTCCACACTGTCCTCCTGGCATGTGATGGAAGATGGGAACCAGAGAATCAAAACATGGCATGGGTGCTGAAATGACCGGGGATGAAAGGATTGGTGAGCACGCAGTGAAAGAATACCATGGTGAGACTGTGTTTAGTAGATTTCAGGAAAAAAAGAGCTACTCTCTCCCAAGAGTATCTTGTGTATAAAACAATCTATTCAACACTAAGCAGATATTTTGATAAAGCTAGCCCATCAGTTTGACTCAGCCCCAGTGAAATACACCCCTTTGTTATGGCTCTCTGGGCACTTACTCAGCTTCCACATGTATGCTGTGCCAAAACACACAGGCAGTACTTAGTGTAACATCATTTTCCTCTGTTATAAGTAGCTTCTGGTTTGCCTATTTTTTTCAGGTTAAGCTATAAGATCCCTAAGATTTTGAAAATTTACTTGGCACATATACATTAGTTGAATGAAATAATTTATTCTTTATTTTCAGTGCCCAGCATGGGTCTCTTTCCAAAAAGCTACTCAGTAAGTGCTTGCTAAAGGAGAGACTGAACCTATCAGAAAGGCATAGCTGAGAGGAAATGTATAGAGGAAGTCATTTAAGAAAAATTGATAGTAATCAGAGATAATGAAAGAGAGCTATGATCACAGTGAAGTGAATGGGGGGGCATAGAGAAATAGAATTTGATCATACCCTTTTTACTACCAATGTATTTCCATTTGCTTGAAATAGAATCCTTCTCACATAGTTTTTGAGGCAAAAAGTATCTTTGCTTCTAAAATCTTGCTCTAAGTTATTTTTTTTACATCATTTCACTTTTTTTCACAATAAGCTACTCCAAAACTTAGGCACTTAGAAAAGCAATCATTTATTTCACTTATTATTCAGTGGAAAATCACCTGAACAACCAAAGTCAAGGCCTTCCTTGTACTCACTGGGTCACTTGGCTGGTCTCTGGGTGATCTAAGAAGCACTTGCTCATATGATTTTACTATTTGGCAGCCAATGCATGGAGGCACATGGACAATTGGACCATGTGTCAGTTAACACAAGCTTTGTCACAAGGTAATCACAGGTTTCTCAAAGCAGCAAGTGAAAAGCCAAATGCACTAGCCTATTTCAATCATTTGTGACCCTACCTCTGCTGGATGATCAAGTTTAATTACCCCTTTCAGAATGCTGACCTCTCTCCTTTCCTGGCCCCTCCACAAAGGCGACCCAAAGTGCCCATCTGGTAGCTGCAGCTTAATTCATGAGACCCAAGTAGAAGCATTCCTTCCCCTTGTGGAACTGGGTCTTCAAACAAACACCTCTATGCCTCAGATTTGGAGGAACAGAAAACATAAGCTTCTCAAATTGGTTCCCAGTAGAAGGGTTGGTGGCTTCTGCTGCTTCTACTCCTTGCTCTCTACTAAGGACATATGAATGTATATTTTTTCTGATTTAGAATGGAAGAGGGTGCCCTAATTGTCACTGTGCTGGTTTCTCAGTTGTAATTTCAATGGACTCTTCCAGAAATAGTGGCATGCACTAACACTTTACTGAACTACTGAGGGCCCTGAGAGAATTTTTATTTTTGCTCATAGGTTAAGACAGAGCTTGAATAACTGAACAGCTGCAGGTTGGTATCTAGTGATCTTCAGTATGTTTGCAGTAGGTTCTAGATGTATAGCTCCTGATATATGCCTGGCTAATCCATATGCAAATGGACAAGTGGAATCATTGTTAGGTAAGAAGGAAATGGTGAGCTGAGGTCACAGACCCTCTACATGGGGGTTTTGGAGGGTAGAGGCAAGAAGCCACCCAGAAGAGCTGAGGATGAGGGTCATCTCGAGTTCACAGTAGCTGAAGATGAGGAGGGTGAGTTATACCCTTGAGATTAACTACAATGTAAACAGCTGAGGTTAGTGCGGTTTGTATTCCCCCCTCAGAAGTTCTCACAGGAAAAGGGACCTGCTAGAATCCTAGAGAAACCATTTCTGAAGATTATATGAAGTAAATGCAAGTCATAGCATCAAGGAGACCACACGTGAACCATGTTGACGTGGAAATGTTACATTGTGGGTGAGAGACCAGAAGAAGCAGAGGGCACAAATGGCCTAAGACCCGTGTCATCTGTAGCCTGTACCCCTTGGGACTTGGATCCACTTCTTCCCGGAGACCCAGGAGCTGTTCCCCCAGGATGCGGTGTGTCTGACAGAGGGCCCTTCATGACGAGTAGCCTTCACTTTACGGTCCACACTGATCATTAAATGAACAATTTCTGAGCTCACTTCTCACCAAGACCCAGGAGTAATCAGGATCTGCTTTTCAAATGTGGCTAATTCCCCTCTTCAAATGCCGCGGCTTTACTGCAGAACTTCCAAGATCTTCATTATAACTATAGATTGGAACTTGACCTCAGATTTCACAGTGTAACTTTCCTCACTCTGGGTCCCACAAATCCATAGGAGTTGTTAAGGTCTGTGAAGCAGCACGGCCCACGCTGCAGAGCTGCATCCCTCAACTCCAGAACCTCTCTGGCCTCTGGGCTCTACACAGAAAAACCAGCCTTTTATATCACCTGGTGTATGAACTGGAGCAGTATTTCCAGATGTATGGGAATACATTCTCCGGAACCCGGGGAGCTATCCCATGCACCATGCGTCATAGTATTTGCCCACTCTCAGATGTGTACTGTCCATGTATCTGAAATACTCACCCACTGCTTGACTACCCCGTCTGACTACTAAAATGTCCCCAGTACAGAATACCATGCTGTGACTCTCATTATGACCCAGCAGTCCATGTCTTTTGAGATATTATGATATATGGAAAGTGTTAACATAGCCCTAAGGTAACTTGATACTTTTATCCTATGCAAAAAGAGGAAAAATTAGAAAAAGGAGAACAAATGAATGTGAACTATTTGTGATCCACTTTTCTATGACTGAAATAGTTTCCAGATATATCAGTTCAGTTTCATTGTATTAGTCCCGGGAAAGGCACATTATATTACATAGCAGTTGCAGTCAGCACCTGCTTGACAGTATCTGTAGTATCTACTGTTATGCTCCAGGAACTATTGTGGTTTCGTAGAGGTAAGACTGGTGGGTAAAGCAAAGCATAGTGGGAGCCACCACCTCTGCATCCTTTAAGAGTGGAACTAGTTTCTTGGTTCCTCATGCCATGACATTTATCATCTTGGCCACGGGAGAAAGGATTCACAACGAACCTTTCTCATTATGATTTCTTCTCCCTACTATTGCCACGGAAACAAAGCGGCAGTTATCGAGTTATGTCAGTTATCGAGTATGTTCATTTCAGGTATACTCTCAGGAACTAGGGAAATAAATATGTCTGTGGAAATAGCGGATCTCCTGAGAGTCAGATCTGGGCCAGAATCCCGTATTTACTTGTCCATCATTTACCTTTACTGTGAAAGGGAGTTGTGATGATGTAATGAGCTTTTGGATCTCTGAGTAACAATGTCAACTCAAATTCTGAGTTTAAGCTGTCCTTAAAATGTGCGGGTATTGCCCTTTCCCTAAAGTTGCACAAACAAATGACCATAGGTATTACTGTGATAGTATTAGATATGTGAGCTGGAACAGTATTTCCAAATGTAGAATACTTTATCTCTGAATGCATTTTGCACTTTATTGTCATAGAAGTTAACAGTACATACTGTCCTTAATTTTACTAGTCAGAAACTTGATGTTCCTAGGGGCTAAGTAGGTTTTCCTGATTAATGAATTGCAGAGCCAAGATTTGTTCTAGATCTCCTGATACCATGTTGTCTGCATTTACTTTTCCCCTTTGCTTGAGTAAATTATTCTGTTTATATGATCAGTGTAAGCCTTGTTTTTCTTTGAAAAACACAGTGTTTAATTGATTTTAAAGAATCTGTTTAATTCTGACATAATTTCCTTTTGTATACTCTGGGTAGACATGGAAGTGGATACTTTACCTATAAGATCAACCATAGTGAAGAAAACTAATCAACACTTTATTAGACTGAATTAATTTGCCACATGGTGATTATCTCCCAAGACTGACTATAAACCTGAGCTGTAACATCTATGCTAACAGCCATGTATGGTAAGACATGGAAAAGCACAATGAAGGATTTGGATGGCTCCTATAAATTTTCCTTTTAAAAATTAGCTAATTTATTTACCTAATAGAAATAATAATTTTAATGACATTGTTATTAATGCAGTATTCTAAGTCATTTGAATAAATTTATATTTTGATCTCCAAAATGGTATTTAAAAGCCATAGACCAAGAAGTACATGGTATATGTACACAATGGGTTAGTTATACAAAAGGATAAATTTGAGTCATTTGAGGGAAATACGTGCACCATGAGTGCATAATACTAAGTGAATTAAACCAGACACAGAAAGTCAAATATTGCATGATTTCTCTTCTATGAGAAACCAAAAGTATAATTTAAAGAGTGAAATAGAAGAAAGATGATAGGAAACACGAGATTATACTTGTGAAGATGGGAAGGGAATTAGGGATGTGTGGTGGTAGGATGGAGGAGGGGGAAGGGAAAGTAAAAAGGATCAAGATGTGGTTTGTATACTTATTAATATGATAGTCACTTATATTACAAACATATGCTAATAAATTTTAATAGGGACTATTTAGTATAGTAAGCTACAATTCATTATTACTCATTGAGGTAGCTTAGTAACTTTAGCAGAATCATACTCCATAGCAATATTTCAAGGCCCAAAAGCACATGTTCAATTCTTTATATTTCCATAAGAGCTGTGACCTTGAGGTTATTTCATTTCTCTGTGAGTCTCCCAGCTATAAAATACATGGTGCCATGAGGACTGAATGATCTAAAACATAAACTTAGTATAGTTCTGAACAAGTCCTAGTGCTCTACAAGTGTCCCATAGTTATAACATTATACCACTCATAGCTGTTATGTTGCTGTTGTTATTAGATATGGCAAAACCTGAGCACCTATATCATTTTTATGTCTCCCATAAATTTGTAGCCATTTTCCAATCTCTGAGTGAAGTTCTGTCTTTTTCTTTCCAAAAACAAAGCTTTTTATTCTTTCTTCTTGAAATACAGGCAAGTAACAAGTTTAGAGAAGTCAGTGAAATCTAGCTTTGGGTCTGGGCAAAGAAGAGACACTGGGAAACTAGTAGAGACCTGTGAGTCCCTTCATAGAATGTGGCTGTGTCGTACTTACTTCTTACTACCAGATTCTGTTGTTGATCTTATAGAATACTTTTTCAAGACTAGGTCTCCCTTGCCCTTTTATAAAGATGCTAATCTCGTCGCCTGCATGACCTTTACTCAACATAATTAACCTCCCTCCAACCCAATGCTCGTCTCATTCCACTGGGTTTAGGCTTTCAACACATGGATTGGGAAAGGGAGAACACACAATGCAATCCTAACTGCAAGGGAGAAATATAATATGGCCACACATGCTACTGTACAAGTCACCACTACTCATAGAACAAGTTGACAATCTCAAGCTACAAGTAGAAATGGTCTTTAAAGACAGCGTAATGTAAAAAACAAGCAAACATATTAGCTGCTTAAAAACATCTATAGGAGAGTCATTTCCCTTGAGAAAGGATGTGGGCTAGTGTTGACTGACGTCAAACAATAGGCAGAATGGGCTCTTCAGCCCTCCCAAAACCTTTAACGATTAACACAATTAGACACCAGGATTCAGCTCAAGGCAATTTGGGTTGTTTCTGGTACTACTTGTATGGATTTACAAGAGGTACTTAGCACTTTTGATTTCTCATCTGTGAAATGGGAAAATGTCATAGGGATTAAGTAAATTAAAAATGGAAAATTAAACAAATATGCATGTCTAGTGTCTGCCCAATGCTCGATAAATACTGGCTATTCTTATATTTTATTACCATTGCACCAAAGGAATATATTTTCTAATAGATTTAATACTGTATTGAATATATAAAAGCAAGGATATCTCAACTAATGTATAAGTTGACATTTAAGCTTAAGTCATATATTAATCCTGGATGTAAAATCTAATTATGGAAAGGTATCTGTATTTTATGGGGAATTTTAAATAAGTGCATAGATTGCTAAAGAAAACAAGAAATTTCAGAATATTAAACATAGGACTATATTTTCATCATGAATATCAGT